>UZAF01019294.1:0-25163 GCA_900617895.1 Haemonchus placei
CTGGACAAGAAAACCAATTTCACCTCAAGATGCAATCAACCAACACTTTTAAGGTGGTTTTTGAAACTGTTAGGCACTTTCACGATGCTTTTCAATGAGCTACTTTAAAGTTTTTTCCCCGAAATGGAAATTTGTATGAGTTTCGGAGCAAATGAGCCTTTCAGCACCTCCCATTTGCTACCAGTTCAGATAATTCACGTGGCCCCGTGAAGAACGACCACTACGGTAAGCGCATTTAAATGGGCCACTTTGAAAAAGAAGAAAATTGACTAAGAGCAAATTAATCGTTACAATTACCTCGCCGTGAATTTTAGAAAACCCGCTAGTGCTACAGAGCAGATAGAGAGGAGGACAGGGGCTAGCGAAGATTATCCAATCGTACTATAGCCTGTCCCAAGCCAGTTGTTGAACGAGATTGAAGAAGTTCATACGAGTTTCAATTATTGTACTATACTATAACGCCAGATTCCTTCTCCTTTGCTTATGAGTACAAGTATGAGTATGAGTAAAATAAGTAAAAGGCTAGGGCTCCTGTTAGAAAAGATCCTGGTGCTGGCTTCATTGAAGATTCGACTGGAGAGCAGGGGCGACAACTAGCTAAAAATCGTCGCGTGCGACGAGCATGTCAGGATTCCCGCCGCTGTAGGCAGATGATTCCCCTTAATTTTCGCAGTAAATTCGACGAAAACTGAGGGTACTGAGGGGGAGAGAGCCTAAAATCAACAATGGACATTTTTTTATAGAAAGATACACCTGCCGTTCACAAAGAGAGGACGAGACCCCCTGTTTTTTTATTTCCTTTTTTTGTGTCATTTTATTTAGCACTCTGTGATGAAATGAAATGAAAGAAATGTAGGTACGACTCNTTTTTTTTTTTGATTTCCTTTTTCTGTGTCATTTTTATTTGGCACTCTGTAATGAAATGAAATGAAAGAAATGTAGGTACGACTCCACGGCTGTATATCGCGATATGGCGACGAACATCGTTGTCTTCAGTAGGCAACCCCCTCAACAAAAGAGAAAGAACTGCCTTCAACGAGTATGTTCGTGACGTCCTGCAACTTTGAATGGCCGCCTTATCAGCTTATCATTGCCCATCGATCAACTCAGTCTCAGTATTTGGCTTTCTTCTACTCCGATCGAAATCAACGTCGCCAAATGAGGTGAGCTTTTTACGTCGACCAATTTCCCTTCCCATTCTGCCTAACGAACATCTACGCATAAATTACCAGTACTCAAGGAGGCATACAAATCGATTGGTTGTGGTCTTTGATGATAGGGATCTATTCATTTTGTATCCTTGAATCGATTCTGAGTCGGGCTCAACTACCCCAGGGATTTTCTCGGAAATTTTCCCGAATCATCGAATGAGTTTTCAAAGAGCCATCTAGCGTATTAGTCGAAAAGAATCAGAAGGGCTACTTGTTGAACTTCAGAATGTCGGCCTCAAATAAACGATAGTTAGAGAAAAAAAATGGTTCTGATATCAACCCGCTCCACGGCAATTAGGCAGACGGAAGGATTAGAAGGGCTTTATGTTGTACTTCAGAGTGTGGGTCTTACCCGAATGATAGCCAAAGAAAAAATACGTTCCTAATTAGTCATTCTGTCTGAAGAATCATGATATTAACCCGCCGGTTTTGACGGCACTTCCCGAATGTGTTATTCCACCATGAGACCTAATGCATTTCAGCGGGACGCGGATATCCTTGGTCCCAACTCGTGTGCAACTGAGCAAGTGGGAGGTACGGTGTACCTGTATATTCCCCAATCCTGCCAAACTAGCCTGCGTCTGTTTTTGTTTCAGTAGAAAAACCGGTATGACATCATTGCGAGGTGAAATTCGATTTTAAAATACTTCTTAGTTTTTTTCGTATCAGGAAACTGAAAGCTTTCTTGACAGCTTAACGACGTAAGGAGGATGGGGGTTCAGCATGGATGACCCCACTGGGAAAAAGTTTTAGAAATTCATGAACTAGGATTGCTGAAGAATCCTATTCTAAAAAGCGTAAGCGATTGAAAGATATTGAAAAAGAAATGAGTATTTAGGACGACCATTTGAAAAATTGGAGCAGATTCATAAAACCGAAGAGGATGAAGAACAAACAGAAGCATACGTTAGTGTAGATGGTTTGCTAAGGCGATCCGCTTACCCTTTCGAAGGAAGTTGTTGGTTAAAAAGTGGTTGAAAGATTCGATGACAACTTGTTTTATGCGCCATTCTTTGCCTTTCACTCGGAATTGTGAAGGTTTCCGAAGGCCATTCCTACGCTCCATTATACAGATATACCGACTATATATGGGTTGCGTATCATCAAGGCTTGATTCATAATGAACCAATAGGAAATGCCAGATATACGGCCCTCAGTCAACTGCACTCGTAAACTAGTATTCCTTCAATTCTCATTAACTCATTATTACTATGTTATTCCGTGGTTCCATCCCGTGACTGGACGAAATTCATCAACTTCCTTTCACGTGGCGCCATAGAGGGGTATATAATAGCAACCTGATGGGGCCGAACAGATCAACGGCATCAGAGGGCATTGGGGGAACTTATGTTTACCTAGCTTTCACCCTCTTGATGAGCTCAGATTGAAAGTATTCCCACTCCCACTACGTCTGTTCATCAATAATTATAATTAAGTACCAAATCCAAAGCGCTTGAACTATATTCAAGCCTTTTCAATTTTAGAATGACTTTTCATTTTTTGGGAGCAGCCCCGTCCAAGATCCATCCACCGACTTCCGCTGTTGTTGAACAAGCACTCAAAACCTATAAAACCCTTTTAGAGCAAGCTACAGGTGATGGCAACGCCTAGTTACAACGAAAAATCATTCGTTATCACATAATATCATTTACAATCCAACTTTCCTTGAATGTAAAACCTTTTGTTTAGGAATAACTCTCTGTCCGTAAGAGGATCTCAAAAAGAGGTACTCTACGATGACTATTCCGACACGACAGAGGTTTGTTACTTATTCTAGCTGTCATGTGATACTTCCATTTGATTAATTATGAGAAAGAAGCTTACCCAAGCTGGCAGGGGATGGCCTGGGCCCCTCATTGGGAATGAGTAATTGAAGGTGTATTGAAGCCCCTCGAAGTAGGGGTCCATTCTCACTGTTCCACAACACAAAAACTAAACCTAAGACAGCAAAGCAAGTAAGCTCATTGCGAGTTCCTTCAGTCAGAGTGGGGTTATTCGCAGAAGTTTGTCCATCCAGGGATTACACATGTACCGAATGGTGGAGGGTATTTTTGGAATAGCTATAGCAGAAGGAATTTCAATAAGATTTCCAGAGCGGAATTGTGATAATCGGCAAATTTCAGGAGTACGGACGTCGACTGAGCTGTTCATGGCTGCCATGCTGTATGGATGAAGAAGAAGCCGAGTCTTTCGGACATCACGTCTCAATTTTTATGGTGGCCCTAGTCGCATTTGCCACATTCTTCTGTGTAACCCTCATACTTGTTCTGGTTTTTCTACTAGGATAATAGATTTCTGTAGTTTTCAAGCATTTACTGTGTTTCGGGTAGTTAGGCACAGAATTCGTACTGACCGGTGAGGAGAGCATTTGGGGGTGGATTTCAGGGATCTCAGGGAGGGTTTACCTGTCGAAAAGTACACTTTAGTGGCTCGAAGTCTTGCCTTAAGTGCTCTGCTCATCACTCAAGGGCCATCACTCAAAAAGGAACTTCTCAAGTATAAACGCTCGTTGAAACCTGGATGGGTGACACTTTTGAGCCTCGAGAACTCGGTAACTAGTAGAAAGTTTCCTTAATTTCAATTCTATATGGAACTTTCCACAAAGAACTATTCGATAGAATTGTTACCGTAATTTTGATCAAATTATCTGCAAAAAAACGTTTTTTTCAAAAACCATCAGCAATCATCAGTGTCTCATGACTTAATATTTTCTAAAAAAAACTATCAGAAAAAATCGTCGTTGAGAATATTTTTAGCAATTTCCATTTAGCAAAATTGAAAACTGGAAATTGAAAAATTGAATGGTTACCCGTGTACACAGACACCCCGTCCCTATGCAAAGATATCCTTAGGGATTTAGTAATACTGTAACTATAATTTTATCCGAATGTTGTAATTTGGCTGCATAAAACCTACCATATTTTGGTTCCTTCTCTGAAAAAGGCTCTCTGTCGAAGGATTTCTAATCTTTTTTTTTTTCATTTTGAATATACGCCCACAATAAATGACAAACAAGAATAAATAAATTATGAAGATTTCTACTAAAATGCTATTGTTGCGGTAAAGAAGTAAAGGGAAACTTACTCGGCCACTAAACGCCGCATTTCCATTCGCAGTGTGAAAGCGCTGTGATCGCCTCGAGCAAACAAAATCACGCCATTTGAAGAGCGAGGAATGAGCTGAAATTCAGTTAATTAGAAAAAATTTTAAAATTACTTCCCATATTTGAAGGTTCTGCTAGAGGTGGAGGTGGTGTAGCGGCAAGAAGCGCACTATCTCTTATGTACGCATAGTCACTGGTTCCAATCCCGGATGACTGGGCGCTTGGGCGCTTGCCCGAGCCAGCCGAAGCCTTCAGTCCTTTCAGGATCGGTCAATAGGTCCAGATTCGTTTAGGAGGGCCAAAGTACTGGCTCGTACATCGGTTGGCCACCGCAGTTCCTTGTATAAGGCACATACAACGATTGACACCAGAAGTCTGTATTCTTTGTTCTTAGACTTTTATAAGACGACTACCGTTACTCTGATTGGGAAAATTAATCTTTTAACATTATCCAATCAAGTTTTTTGGGATACGCCCCGCATTCGACTTCCATTCAAAATCATAGAGATGCTCCGAATGCGCATGTGGTGTGTACAGTGGTTCGCAGTTGCTAGCCAATGTGCGAATCAAAGCTTTCATCCTCTCAAACGAGTCTAGTAAGCGAAGCGACGGAATAGCTGGTTGCTCTGGGCGAGTATTGATCCGGAATTCGATCCCGGGCCAAGCATGCGTGATATTAAGCCTTACATCGAAGTGGTGATACACCTTCATCTTAGAATACATTAAGAAAATGCGGACCAATTAGCCTGGCAAACGTTAAAGGTCGAATCGACCATTTAGCCCCACTTCACTTCCTACAATTCTCCTTTAAATTGCTAGCTTTACTGCATGTCATTATATCATAGTAGCTTGTTTACCCATCTCAAAACACTATTTGTTTTCATCGGTCTTCGTCCACAAGTATTTTCTATGCGCAACATAGCCATCAATCATCTAATTCATGAATAGTTGACAAATGACTTCATGGCGTAACCATTGGCTCCATTGAGGGAGTGAAATGAGTTGATAAGATTTACGGATCAGGGGATCGGTCTTAATCAAATGGACGACGAATAAACCATGCACTTGATATTCCTATGAATATGATTGCTGCGTTTGATCCATACCTAAGCTTTCTTTCTGTTTGATGAAGTAACCGCCATGCTTCCATGAGATTGAAGGGCGATTTTGTCATTCAAACTTCATGCCATTCCTGTCCTCCCCCCCCCCCCCCCCATTTGCGGTTCATATCAATACAATACCAATGAAATTACCGTACTGAAACTGATTACCGTAAGGGATATATTCATGTGAAGTTGAAGGCCTCTCTTGTCAATTCCATAAACGCGTGTTTCCTCCATTTCCAAATTTAGAGTCGGAGCTTTCCCTGTAAGATAGAAGTCATTGACTATGTACTTCAACTCAAAAAGATTGAAAAAGGCCTTTTATGGAAAAATTCGGTTCCCTATGGATAGAATAATCTGCACGCGACTTGTACTCGAAACCAAAAGAAGCATCTACGTGCATGGATAAGTTTTAGACCAACATTAATCTACTCAGCACCGACTCTGGAATTACTACTGTGTCCAGCCAAGTCCTATCCCATAAACGAGCCGGTTTCCCAGCAGCAGATTGCACGGAGTTCCCTATTTCCCAAACTACTGCGGTTGCAGAGGCGCCGTACAAATGTGCCGAGGCATTCTAGTTATGGTACATTCTTTTTTTTATTAGGAGAAAAGTAGGAGTAATGGTACCACACCACGGCCTGGGGATATTCTCTCTAAAATTTTCTAAAATGATTTTTACATAAGCAGAATGAAAAGTACCTGCTCTACAACGCCCTCTGACAAACAGCTTTCCCTCGGGGCACTTGCATTTTCCTGAATCGGCTCCACTTGTCACACATATAGCGCCTACCTGGAATAAACTTTCTAGAGTATTGGGTCATTTAAACTCATAGATACTCATTTAGAAAGTATTACCGCCTTGCAGTCGCTAGAAGTCTTGCAGGAAGGTAGATGGTGCAGTTCAGACATGTCCTTGTCTCGATTATTTCTTTCACGAGGTTCTGATGAATCTGAACCAGTAACGTAGGAACTTCAGTGAGAAATTCTGCGTAAAAAGCCTTGTGACCCACCGTCAGAACAGATTCCAAGCGAGACCGCCACCAGATCGAGTTGGTGTTTACATGCGAACTGAGTAAGTTGACACAAATTCTCATAAGTCGTACCGTCCGAACCACAAACACTCATGTTGGCAACTGAAACGTCCCACTGAACTCATAAAGGATGAAGGATAGAATCTCGGGGCGTTAATCAATCCTGTCTCAGGGATGCGTCAACGCAATCGACTTCCATTCGGATTTCACTGAACTCATATAAGGAAAAACCCATGAAAGGCTAAAAAAAGATTTCCGATCCTTATCATTCTCCCCTCGGGACGTTTAACAGGGACATTTCTACTGTATAGTTCACATCGTATTTCCATCTCATAGAATTTACAAGAGAGACGGACAGTTCGGACGTGCGCAACTAATCTCTTCCCTCCAGCTCTTGGAACCTTGGACCAACTCCTATTCGTTCTCAAAACGACTTTTGTCCCTTCATAACGAATACGTCTCTGCTCATAAAAATATTGCCGATGACATACGTTGCTGATTCCCCTCAGAAGTTACATTACACAGAACTAGGCTACGTAGCACTACCGTACTGTAGAGCCGAGACCGTATGATACCGTACCCCAAGTCCACTACATACATGGGAGATCATCAAATAGAACTATGGAGCTGCCACAATTTTTAAAATTACTTTCGAAAAATATTTTCAAGTAAAAGTAAAAGTTACCTATACCAAGATGTCCGATATCGCAGTGTGATGGACACACACAATGAGGGTGTCCACTTTGAGATTCTACACATTTGGCTTCGTGATGACATTCCAATGTTGCACAGCTCCTGAAAATATCTCTTATTTCGAGTATAAACACTTTCTTCTTTCAAATACAAGTTTCATTCGAATTGCTTCCTCATTTGCCTTACAGTAAAACACAGAAAGCCCGAGTAGGTAAGAATTACATTGTCTATGCCCGTAATAACGACAGATCGTATTAGTGACTTACTTTCCTCTGTGAACACAAGAGGTATCGTTCCTATTTTTGGTTAGAGTCGCCACTTAGCGAACGGAAGCCTAGCAAAGTGTTCGAAAAGGAGTAGGATGCAATTTTATCTTGGTAAACTGATCCCAAGCCACGCCGCTATGCACAGTATAGTGGAATGCATTAGATTGAGAAGGTAGCAGTGGTAAAAACTGGCTCGATTGACAGAAGGCCGAACATTTTTGGATTTTGTGACTGAAAATTGATAGGTCTTCGAATCAGTAATTTCGAAAATTGTGAGCAGTCTTTCGTCACAAATTTGATTCAGAGCTGAAATTCCTAGGCATCCCCCCCTTCTGATATTTCCCGGGGGAAAAGAAAGGTGTGCCCAAGAAACTTTGATTACGTTGAACGGCCCTTCAAGGACTTTTCCCCTCAATCAAACGGGATACTGAATGACACCGTGCAGAGACTTTTGATGTTTTCTCAATGGTAGTCCACTGACTTCAACTTCACCACCTATTCACACTCACTATGAAGACAGGTAGCCCCATAGCCCCTTCATCAGTGACACCTGGTTTGAATCCCAATAGACCCAGAAGTCGATATCTTAAATCTCTCATATCACGCCGGTATCTGAACGCAAATCAGTATGCCTACCTGGGCGCTCGGAACTCCTCCCTCTCAACACATCCCGAAGAAGTCATAACTAAATCGTCGTCACATCGATCGCAGGTTTTTCCACGTGCACCACGAGAACATTCACATCTGCCAGTGGACTGCTCACAATCAGGACGAGAAGAGCCGAACACCGAACAGCCGCATGCTTAAAATGGCTTGTTGCTGTTATTTGCTTAGTTATTTTATTTATCTACGTCCCTTCATACTTACGCCGGATAAGTTAAACAAATACTAACAGAACAAATTGTAAGACAGGTACCACATAAGTTTGAACAACCTTCGCCTCAAATTCTGAACTACTCTCAAATAGTTGGTTTATACTCATTGAAAAGTAAGCCCTCAGAGTATACCACTCTAACATGACTGGACTGCCTTTGACGTAAAAAATGACGCTGAAAGAAAATGCAACTAACGTTTGCATGACTGTGCACCGATCGCAATAAGGTGCAGGCCCCAAAATCCCGGTAGACAGTGATCACATTTCGATCCACCAACACCTGCTCGGCATCTGAAATTGAAATTCGTATCCCTAATAAGAAGCTATTTGTTGTAGCGCCAATCATTGTTACGAATGAAACATAGTATAAGCTATCCATAACAATAGTTGGACAGTCCTTTATCGCTCAATGCCTCAGTATAACAAGCTATGGGGTCATACAATGAACAGGAAAGGAAAGGAATGAATAGAACGGCAAATAACGTTGTCATTCTCAGGGCGATTTTTTCTAGGTTTACCGTACAAATACCGTGATCCTCTCACTCACAGCTTTCGCAAATTTAATCATTGATTAAGCAGATGCCTCTATTCGATCAGTGATTATTCCTAGTCCTCTTCTAGCACCGGAAGAAGACTTCTTTGGTAGATTCTACAGTTCCTGCCTCCGAATTCTACGAATTCAGTACCACCGAAAGCTTAGAAAGAGCAGAGGAAGTACCAAATGTTAGCTTCCAATTTGCATCCACTACTAAGGGAGTAAGTGGCTCCGATCCATCGGTAGAAATTCTTGGAGAACTTGGAGAACGAAAAAAAGACTGCGAAGAGGCCCACCTGCAGTTACCGTTCTTGTCACAATGAGGGCCGAACGATCCGAGGCTGTGGCAATGACATGCGTCTGAAACAGACTAGACTAGAAAAAGGACCAGTCGGATTGAGAGCATAATATGATAAGCCCATCCTGTTAACTAGGCCAAATTGCCGTGTTAGAGGGAAATTTTCGAATCTAAGCCGACAGCCTAATAGTATTTTGATTCTTTTTGATTCCCTTTTCTCCCCTGTGACCATGGCTTACTACTGAGAAAACGCTGAGGTAACAAAGCAGTGCTGCATGCTGCAACCTACTCTTCCCTCCCTTGTGCTGGAACACCTTCCCGCCATCTCAGTTTCGGGTTCGATGCCGATACTGGTATTGAAGGAAGTTGTAGATGTCACCAGAACAAGAAAGTCCATCAAAACTGACCTCCAGCAGCTGCCATAGCGGAGTGACAGTGGGTGAGAGGCATGACTGGAATTGGAGAGCCTTTCTGGCAAGCGGCTAACTGCCGATGACAATCCGAAGCATACAAAACACCGTCTTCTCCACAGACACGTGCAGATTGTGGGGGTGATGAAGGGCATTGGTAGGAGCAGATGCATTTTCCACCACGACATTCCTGACCAAAGCCGCATTCGACGTGAATGCATGCATCTGAAAGGGAAGCGTCAAGAATAGAAGACAGTCATCACAACAGATGACGCTGGTGTTTCGTAGCAGAACGGAGATACTTCAGGAGGGAGAATTCTGAAGATGCTGTCGGACAAGAAAAACCAAACCAGAATCGCCCTCACCGCATTTTCCTTCAAAAGCCACTACGATGAACTTCTTCTGCTGACAGGCACTCTTCCTCAGGTGACATTCTGACGAATATGTCACACCGTCCGTACCGCAAACTGGAGTTGATTTAGCCTGAAAGCAGAGTAGAATCCATCCGGTAAGGCATCTGAAAAATCGGGCACATAGCGTGCCAGCAGAACAACGCTTAGCTGGGCGAGTACTTTAGCTCACTACTCTGGGTAGATTGTTGCTAGGCTAACCTGAGCTTGACAACGTACCCATGAAAAGGGACGAGGACTCACCTAGTCCCGTCGCCACATCTCTATGCGTTCCCTTTACCTGAACTTCTGATTTACCGATGAAGAACTCGAAAAAATCTTACGGATGATGCATTCCTGTTACACTCAGTGGGACAGCGACATTCTGCTTTGCCATTCTCTACGATACAAGTGGAGTAGTACTGACAGTTTTTCTTGGCACACCCTTCTGAAATGTCATTGCCAGTTGAGAACGTTCAACGACGACCGTATAACTTCTGTACGTACCACAAATTCCATTGTACTTCACGAAAAGTGTCGTTCCGCTATCACACGCTGCTTTACGCATTTTACACTCGTTTGGGTAAGTGCGGCCATCACTGGCGCAGACCTAAAGTAGAGTTCATAAAAGAGGAAGACAAGAACATTCCTCAGCATGGTCCATAGGTAGCGCCTAGGTTTAGCTGATTTCTCAACAATTATGGCTGAAAATGGAATCAGTATTATTGGTACCGATGACTCCTGATCGCAGGAGGCTTTGTAAGAGCTGTGCAAACCCTTCCAGTGGCAGCTGGATTCTACAAGGACTCGGAATGAGTATTCCTCACCTGGTGAAGCACCGTATTGCCATTTGTCACAATCGGCATAATCGAAGATGTTGTCGAAGAAAGCCTTATTCGTGTTAATGAACCATTTTTGAAGTATTTCAAACACCTGGCTTATTCTACGAATAGTACATGGCAGCCTAGACCAGTACTTGGTCATGCATGGAAACTTGGTTCAATAATAACAAAGTAGCCGACTTTCAATCAGTACTTCAAGCCAGAGGTTCATATCTGAAACCGGCGCAGAGGGCTCGATTTGCTTCAGTATTGTTCGATCTTAGAATCGTCGATGCTGATAATGACGGCCCTTCCCTCTATATCACCCCACTTCCAGATGAAGTCATTCAGTCATTTGACCTGGATTGCTAATAAACCTTTATAACTGAACTACAGCTCCTTAGGTTACCTTGCGTTTGAGATCGAAGCAACTACACCTCTGAAATTTACCAATGAGAAGAACCCAAACCAAATTACCTCTCGGAGTTCGTCCGTGCATTGGGGACACACACAGGATGGTTTGTCGTCGACTACTACACAAGCCAGTGGCGACTTACATGTGAAGGAAGCACACAGACCTTCTCCTAGAATAAGAACTCTCGTCACGAGTGAAAATGGCATATTCCTGTTCGGATCAATTAGTTTCTACGAAAAAAGTCAGTCTTCCTAATTCACTAGTGATCTAGACATCATGCCAGACCCTCATTATTCATTCAAAGAACCCCTTGTCGAGTCTTTCAATGCACTCAGCAATCAGGGGTAAGCTATCGCCGAAGAAACAGCGGCAATGGAAGCAAGTCGTATTTGCAAAAGGGATAGAGTGGTCGCCAGGAACTTTTTTGTCTGGGTTGGTTTAAACGCTTTTTCGGGTTTAAGCGCTTTTTCGCTTTCCAACTTCCAATTGACTCTTTTACTTGAACGATGAACGGGTGCAACGTTCTTATCTTGGAAGAGAATTCACGGATGCCGTATTGACGAAATCATTTTCCTCGACGAGCTGCCCAACGCTGACGGCAGTGATAGGATTCCAACTTACCGCATGGTCCTTGATGACGTACGGCTATGTGAGCCTGTTCCATACAAGCATGGCGATGAACTTCACACTCGTTATCGTAGGTGATTCCGTCCTGAAAATTGATTACATTTTTACTCTCTGTGCTGGAATTGGTCATAGTTGAGAAACTTTTTGATGTAAGCACAAACTTTCTCCTTCATATGGACGAGGCTAAAGTCCCCATTCAATAAATCATTCCTACAAGAGCCACAGGTTACAGTACGCTGGGGAGTACAGGAGGGACGTTGCTATATTCAAAACTCGAACAACTTCTCAGTTTACATGAAAGTGTCATCATAACTTTGTAGTAATACGGTAACTTTTGAAAGAGTACTAACACAAATACCTCACCAAGACTTGTTACCGATAACATGAGATAGCTCTAACTATACTCAGATCCTAACTGTCTGTAATTACTTACCGTTCCGCAGACAGGAGTAAGTGCTTGGGCACATTTCTGTGGACAGACACAACTGGCTGTACCGTTCTTCAGGATATGACAACGAGCTCCACGAGAACATTCAAGATCATCACAAGGATTATGGAAATCTGCAATCGTTAATGGTCCTCTGGGATCCGACAAGACAGTTTAGGTTCGGTAGTACCTGAGCATTTCCCCTTTTTGTAGACAGACAGCTGATTATCTTCTTTGCAAGCGGCAACGTTCATCACACATTCATTGGTGTACCTAGAAGAAATCAAATGATTCGAGTGAATCAAAGCAAAATAACAACGAAGACCCTCCAAGGTCGACGCATTTCTCCTTTCTGAAGGGTTAGGAAGAAGCGAGACTCCCAGCTTCCGTTGTGAGGGAAAAATGCGAAGAAGTGGTTGTGGGTGTGGTTCTTATTCACTTACTTATTGGCAGATGACCTATGGAGAAAGGTAAAAAAAGAACAATTTGCTGAAAGCGCTCACGTCAACCCATTATCAGCACAGACTGGCTCAAAATGAAGAGCACACTGTTCACTACATCGACATTCGGGTTTTCTTAACGAGTTCAGCTTACATCTCGTTCCACGAGCACACTCCACATTAGCACATGGATCTAAAACGGCAAAGTATGTATGAGTATGTCACGACAATGTACCTTGACGAATAGTTTCACAGAATCCTTTAAAAACAATTGGTAAGCTCGAATGCAGACTGTTCGACAGTAGGGAAAATAGGACGCCCTCAAGGATTCACAGGAATTAATATCGAGTCCACGCAGCTACCAAATTTCAGGACATAAGACCAAATAACTAGTAATTGGAACTAGAAAGAGCACCCTGACGTCTCTATCAAGTGATAAATGAGCCTTAGAACTATTATTTAGCAAAATAAATTCTATTAATTCTTCTTGATTGATTTCTGATTATTGTTTTTTTGCTTTAATTGTTCAATTAATAAAACGTCAACCATTAAATGGAACGGACCACATTCGCCGAAGTATCTGACAGTAATGTTGGTCTGAGTATGACAGGCATGTTGCTTGAGATGACATAGTGAAGGATAGTCGATACCTTGCGAAGAGCATACAGGAGACGATACAACTGAAAGTAAATGGGTCTTGTATAGTACTGACTGGATGGAGTAGATCATATAAATAGGATTCCCTTGCCCCTCAGTTTCAGAAGCTTCCTTCCTTCGGGAAAGCAAGTNTATCAAGTGATAAATGAGCCTTAGAACTATTATTTAGCAAAATAAATTCTATTAATTCTTCTTGATTGATTTCTGATCATTATTTTTTTGCTTTAATTGTTCAATTAATAAAACGTCAACCATTAAATGGAACGGACCACATTCGCCGAAGTATCTGACAGTAATGTTGGTCTGAGTATGACAGGCATGTTGCTTGAGATGACATAGTGAAGGATAGTCGATACCTTGCGAAGAACATACAGGAGACGATACAACTGAAAGAAAATGGGTATTATACAGTACTGACGAAATGGAGTAGATCATCTGAATAGGTTTCCCTTCCCTCGAAATCAGGAGCCTCTTTCCAATGAGAAAGCAAGTCGATGTGGGCAACTTTAATAGCATTTCAATCCAATTAGTTTGCAACGAAGTGAAAGTGCAGTTTGCCTGCAATTCGTGGCTCCCCCATTCAATTACTTGTTCCTATTCCCTTGGAAGTTAATCTATTCAACAATGCTGACTTGAGGCAAAAGACAGGACCATATGTATTGCTTTTTTTCCCATGGGTTGGAATGCGCCATGCACTCCACTAGGGCTCACTATTGGCAATAGTCTTGATAATACGGACTATGAATAACACGCATGAACATTTGGTCTAAAAAAACTTTTTAGCACCCAACTGACCTTTCAAATTCTTAGGATACGATTAGATTGATTTAGAAGGGTACAAAGGTTGACTGTCAACTTATTAAGTGTTGAAGTCCGGATAATTTTGATTGCTAAGACTCAGCACCCACTTCATGCTCCACAAAATGACTCATCCCTAGAGGGGTATGCTAACAATCAACCGTTCTAAGAAAACGTAGAGCTTGATCTTCGTTAACTTAGGCAGGCGTGAAATTTGATCCTTGGACCATACGTGCTGTAGCGGCACCACTTTGCACTAACCCACGCCCTCTTCAAAACAATGACTTTTCGAGAAACTCGTGAAGTTAAACTATTATTACATTGAGATCAGGCACGCAAGTGGAACTACCTACCTGAATCACCGTAAGATGGACAGGTACTTGGGCACACGCACTTAGCTGATAGTACGCCATCTTTCTGAAAAATAACTTCACGATAACTCCATTTTTCTCCACTCTCACATATAAGACGATCGAAAAATAAAAAGAACCGAAAATAGGATTCAGGCGATATCGCAAATTACCTGAGAGACAACACAGTCCTCTCCTGGTCCACAGCGCAAATCCTCGCAGGGATTTCTCTTTCCTGAAAAACCTCTCTATAAATCAGTTTTCAGAAGCAGTTCAGGTCACTGATACCTTTGGGATAACGATAGCAAGCCTTAGCCAAATGGCAGAGAAGAAGCAACGCTGTCAGCAGACGCATATTTTGCTGTCGACCGTAGGTTTTCCGCCTAATTTCATTGCAGAGCAAGCAGCAACTGCCGAATGAGTGCTTGTGGTGGTGGTGGTGATGGTGGCGGCGAATTTAATGAGGAGCCTCTCAACCGGATAAGGCTGTTCACGCCTTTTCGCTTTACTTATGTGCATCCGAAGAAAATCCCTCTTTACCCTCGCATATCGCTATCGCTCATTCCCACATTTGGACAACAGGAAGCAATCCCAGGTGGCACAGTGGAACGGCCCGACGATGAATGTGGCGTGTAGTGTTTGTTGTGCTCATAACACGGTCAGTGAAAAGATAAGCTCATGAGCAAATCGACCGCCACACAAATGCACTGAGGCCGTGCCGTTCCACGTCCCACGCTGTGTCGACGTTTTGCAACTATTAAGAACCGCCCGGGTCTCCCATTATTCCAACAAACTCCCTATCCCTTTAATTTAATTCATATACAAGATAATTAAGAGATTTCCAAGGCAATCCACCACCTCAAGGATCCAAGCGGTCTGTTTCAAAGAACGAATAATCGATAGAGGAGGAAGGACTACAATCCCAGTCGATTTCGGCTGCGCCATGCACCTATCGCGCGTCTCGCTTTTAGAATGCATTTGATAGGTAGGTAGGTAGGCAGGTAGGTAGGTAGGTAGGAACAGAGTTCAGCAGTTTGAAAAGCCTACCACTGTGAACTTAGTACGGATTTCTTCCTGAAAAGGTTAAAAACAGCATAGGAGGGAAGGGCACTCCAACATTCTCGAGAATACACTTCTACATAAAAAAAACGGATAGGGCAGGGGCTTCGCTACTCATTCACAAAACTTTGACCTATCTTTTAGCATCAATACCAGCACCTCCTGGGTCTGAACACTGAGGGAATCCCCAGATCTGGAAGCTGGTTTACAGACTGGTTGTAGGACTTATGATAATAGCAGATTACACAAGACAATTTAATAACTCACTACAAGCTTCATGGCTGACCATACGAAGTGAAANTCCTTTTTTGGCAAGCAGGCACGCTCTGACGAATAGATGACAAGCGGAAGCATAGGAGACCCGATCTGAGCCACATACAGCCGGTCCAGTTGAACGACAATATGAACGACATTCGCATTCTCCTCTGTAAAAATATTCTGTTCAATCTGAAAAGTTGCCAAGGACCTCTCGATTCGCTCTTATCTTCCTCCCTTCCCTCCGACTCCACTCAATTCTGGAACTTACGTCAATCAGAACTTTTAATTTACGGCATTCTCTCTTTGAAACTATGCATCCCTCTCCTTAAACTTATTAGAGGTCTCTGCTCTCAAGCCAACTTTGGGACAAAACGAAGGCAATGAAGATCCTATTGTTACTATTCAACAACGTATTGACTAATAACATGTTGTTTTTTAAAAAAGTCCGGTTCATTATAAAGTTGTCGTATGATTAACCGCTATGGGGACTTCTTAGGAATATAACCTTGAACGATTCTGACCAAGACCGCTTTGAACTGGACTAAGCCGCTCATTTCGGAGTAGTTCAACTATGAAAGGAATCTACCACATAGTCACTCTTAGAAAGGATTACATGTGCCGTGAGAAAATCTTAGCGGGGAATTACACGGAGAGCAAAGTGACGAGTGGGTAGAGCGGCATCGGCAGCAAAGGCATGGGAAACGGAAGTGCGGGAAGAGCTTAACCTCAAGTTCCGAAGGTCAGACGAAAGAGTCTCACTACTTGAATATTACTCTGAATCGCAAAGCTCAGAGGAAATAGGTGGTCGGGCTGACCGAGCTGTGAAGAAACCTAAGCGATGTCAAGGTCCCCGAAAGTACCAACTAAACATGGGGAAAAAGTACTCATTTTTGATTCTGCTAGTTCTTTCTTAGAGAAAGCCACCTGCTCCGATTTTGATAAGATTATAAGTGTGACCTGATAATGTGAAACATCGGGAAAAAACAGTCTTTGAAATCATCCAAAAATAATCCAAAAGTGATGCCTGACTTACGTTGAAAAGACGCATTTCGATCCAAGAGGGCAGAGGTGAGATTCACAATGGTCTGAAACTAAGACACATGAGAAGGAAAAATCCTCTTTAAAAGATCTTTCTTCTTGGCACAATTATTTCTTATGCAGGGAAATTGTACTTAGTTGTTTTTGGAGGAATATCTCGTAGTTCGAGGACTTGCGAAGCCTTTTTCGCCTTCCCTCCCATCATTATGGATAACCTTACTACATGACCATTCGTAGTTGTTTTACGAGCTTGACTCTATCAGAGGTACAACAATGACCAGCCTAAATAAGTTATGATGGCCGCCCTATCTAGCCTAGATTATCTGAAAATCAGAAACTTCCCAAAAAGGAGATGGGAAGATGGGAACTATTCAATAGCATCAAGTTGAAGCACCAATCCGTCCACATTTTCTTTTTTTACACGAATAATTATGAAACAACTTACTTTTCTTGGCTTTCTTTCGTTTTTTGTGAGGTTTTCCTAAAACAAACGAATATTCATTATATTAATTAGCTTAAACATATTAATCATCTATAAATAGCAATTGGTTCCAAAAAAATCATGGGAATTTTTTTAGGAAATAGGAGCGAGGACTGAGGATGAGGCTTTCCGGCCCCTTTATTTTTTTCTTTTAAATTTTGTCGCAGTTTTAGGATTCCCTTTGAATCGTTACACCATTCGGCGTGCATTTTGTCTACACAACATATTTCGGTTTTTTCAAGGGGTTTGCTTTGGAAGGTACAAATGCCGTGGTTTTCATCTTTCCAAACGGGGCCGGTTCCATCAGACCGACTATTGAGGAATAGCAGGCTTGATCCGCTTAAGTGGGAATAAATTCACGGATTCCTCACGAACCATGACAGTACTTATCACAACCCTACTTCTACCTCTGCCTCAACCTCTTAACAGTCAACCCCTTCGAAAAATTTAACATTCACCCGAAATAGTATAGAGTGAATATCTCAAATAAAGGGCCTAAAGCTGACTAGGTAGCAGAATTTACAAGCATTTATACTTTTTGTTACATTAAAAAGACAGGTTTTTCTCCAAGGACGAAGTTCCGTTTAATACAGTACCCTGTTGGGAATATTTCCACAACTCCCAATTCCAAAGATCTATTTACCTATAGAGAAACATATTGTAATAATACCTTGGGACAACAATAAATTACATAATCAATGGACATCTGCGGTACGACCCCCACCACCTCATTCTATCATCCTTCCACTAATCCCCGAAAAAAGGTTCAGCGACTTTTAAACACCCGGGTATCAAGACCTCCTTAGAAGGATTACTTGGGAATCACCGATTCCACCTAGCATATGCCTATCGTTGCACCCAAAGTGACCCTTTTTATCGTTATTGACATGAAAGTCAGACTGGTCCTGGTTGGGACTTGCAGTAATTAGGCTCAGGTAATTGGTAAGAGGCGACAATGAGCAGAACAAGCGAACGAGCAAACGAGTGAATGAAAAGAGAAATATGCCAGCTGCTGTCCAGGTGGGTGCCCTATCGAAACCTTTTTCTCGTGGGCTGACTATGCTCGGATTTCGAAGAAAAAATACTTGAAAAATCGTTAAAGCACTCACTCAAAATGAATGAGTGCAGTGAGTCTAAGACGCTGAGATTGATGGGCAGCACAGGAGAGGAAAGTATGAACTTCTGCCCATCGGTAGATAACGGGAACACTCGGGTGTCATGCACAAGTAGTACTGAGATACAAAACTGAAAAGAATCTTGTATAAAGCCTTATTTGGCCCTGGTCCAGCTTCAAACAGCTGGTTGGTTTCAGATCTTCTAACTCCTCACCTTAAAACTTGACGGCACAACCACCTCAATTGAAGATCTGGACCTAAGGTGCTCCTTTCCTTTAAACACCCTTCTAATTCGTACTTGCAAATGCTGAAAAACGGATCGTTGTCTTATCTTGCACACTAAACCGGACCTAAAGTCCTATACTGAACAAACTCACTTGTACGACATTGTCCGTATCCGAGACTAGACTAATTTTCTCTACCGTACCGGATACTAGAACTTTGCTGGCAGAAAACGTCTCATTCAGGTAGCTACGAGTCGTATGTGAGATCGCACATTCTTCCGTAAGAGACCGCCGTACCAGTAGCAGTACGGTAAACAAATGGAGCACTAACAAGTACATTCCGTAGAAGGCAATAATCGCAGAGGCATTGGTTGAATACTGAAAACTCAAGATTTATTTCGAAGAAAAAGAAAAATCGTTGAGTTGAAGGAATGCAAACGAAAGGGTGAGTACGTGCATCGAAGGTGCGCCGAGGTGACGAGGGCCCCGCCCATGCAGGGTCCTCCTAAACATTTTGGACCACCTGGGAGAAAATCTTCAGGAGAGAAATGGGCCAAGGCAAAATAAAGGCTCCTCCAGCAACCTATTCAGATTCGATTTCAAGCCCAACAAATTTGATGAGCGATTATCCTACCGCCAAGCCAGTCGTTTGCCGTTTCCAGTCGCTACTTCATCGCTACCTACTTAGGCCGACTTCCAGGAAAACGGAGAAGATTGAATTAGGACGAGAGCGGCTCTAGTGAATATCCAAACAGCTCGTATCTTTCCTGACTCTTTTTTTTTGTAAACTGAATTATCGCCTGCAAAGTGACAGGAAAAAATCACGCGAAAATCGATAGCCAACTGAAAAACAGGACGTTTCCCTCAACTTTTTTGAGATGTTGGGCAACAGGCATTTGCAGTCCATTTGACAGTCTGGATTAACTTGCATTACCANGAGCGGACCTAATGTTAGAATTGGGCTACCATGACTAGACTGACTGCCTGTGTTTGCAAGGTATGCTTCATGGAAGATTTAAAATTTTTCAAAAAGTGTAAACAAAGACTTGAAACTTCTTAAGCCCGTGTTTATACACTAAAGGAAAATCTTTAGGGAAATTCCCCGCCTTCCAGAATAGTGGAAAGTTTTAAGGAGTCAAGTTATTTCCCAACATCTTTTCTAATATCGCTGAGCAAGACCAACATTCACACACCAGCGAACGCATAACCAATTAGAAAACGAGTGCATGGCGCATACAAGAGTATTAGAAATAACTTAATAACTTAAGTAAGATTCGAAGGGAATTTTCAACAGAAAAAACATAAAACGGGTTTCGAGTCAGAGCGAATCTTCATAAATACGTAGCCCTCATGCTACATTACTGTCATCACTCTGCATAGATCATTTCTTCGCTCTTTCACTTTACACATCTCATAGCTGTGTATTTTCGGTTGTAATAGGTTTTTAACTAGCTCTTTTTCGTTAGCAATGGTACAGAGTGAAGCGACGAAAAAAAAAAAGAAAGGGGTGGTAAGAAAAAATGAGGAATTGATTGAAACAAGAATAAGAGGTGTAAAGGACATGAAAAAGGTCAATCCAGAGATTGAACATAAATATATAAAATAAAATAAAAATACATAACAAAATAAACATAGGATAAAATAATAATATGTAAAATTAATATAAATCACTGGAAAACTTGCTAATATACAAATAATATATAATATAAATATAAATATAGGCTATAAATATAACATAAATATAGGCCAACATGTACTCCAAAAGTATATTTTTAACGAATGGAGGCTTGCGAGGACCACGGATTATCTGCACCGAATTCTGCCCACACTTTCTTGGAAAAGCAAAATTTTCGGAGCACTAAAAACTTTTTTGTTATTTCACATACACAGTCTATTTTACATACCCATATATCCAGAAGAAAGTCGATTTTTCGTTATTTAACATACCCAATTTATTTTACATACCTATATACCAGATGAACTCGATTTTTTGTTATTTTAAATGCTCAATCAATCTTACATGCCGATATACCGAGAGTGGAGGCTGTGTTGTGTTGAGGGGTGCACAATCGTAGACGTATGCCTGAGGATTGATCCCCGAATTATCGCCGCGATCTAGGCCTATCATCCCTCTGGGGTCGAGTAAATGATATCAGATTCGTCTAAAATGTTTACAGCACTGACTTGTACATCGGTGGCTACTGCAATTCCATGCATAGGTCATATATGCAACAAAACGCCAATACGATTGTGAATGGAATTCAAGTGCGGGACGCGGCCCAGAAGAAGGACCGATTAACGTCAGAGGACTTTACTTTGTCTTTTTATGCTCCTAAACCGTGCGTGATCCCTCACGAACTAGCCTAGACTATCACTCTCAACATTTGAATCTAATTTTTAGAAGAAATTCAGAGTTCTTTAGCGGGAGCAAAAGCTCACCTACCCCGCATACATAAGTACAGCGAAGTTCTCCTGTTCTGTGAACATTACCATTTCACCTCAACAGTAACCAACAGCCAAGAGTCTATCCATCCAGGCCATGAAGTGGACTTATTACTTACTCAGACGGTTTGGATCTAGACGACCTTTTCACTTTCACTCGCTTAGTTTAGCCATACTGTCTATCTAGTATTCTAGAAAGCCACAGAATCATCCGATGAAGGGAGCGATGAAGTTCGATGATCAAGGGAAAGGATCATGATAAGCTCCGAAGAAGAGGAGACGTGACACGATCAAGAACGTCGTTGAAGCTGAGGTGACCACACAAAACGATTTATGTGTATGGAAGTGAAGACAACTTGCAAGAACAGCGGACGCTGCGACGTCACGGTATTATCGCTAAGAGGCCTAGGAGATAAGAAGTAGAAGAAGGAAAAGAAAGTTCAACTAAAATCCTAATGCAAGTCAAAACTCGACGGCTCCTAACGTCCCCAAGAAAGCTAATAACAGCCCAGACTATTTCCAGGAATTCAAACAAGAACCACCTCTGCAAGATTATTTAGGAGGCACCAGACGCAACAAAGCTGGGAATATACAAATCCCAAAGACAGCGCTACCAGGGTTTGTCCATAGCTAGAAAAGACAGCCACAACTAAACAACCACCAAGCGGCTAAACGAGAAAAGGGAAGAACTCAACTAAACCGATAGAAAAACAGCAAGTTGCATTGCACACTTTTCAGTCTCTTCCCCTGGGACCAATTCCGCTTTCCCATCCTGAAAGTATCCTGATGACAGATTCATCTTCCAGAACCGAAACATTGATTCTTATGGGCATTCCTTAGGCAGAACATGAAATTCCTATGGGCTGAGGAATCGAGGAACTGGAAGGCAAATACCAGCTTGACAGTTTATGGATCCTTGAAGAACCCAGTCTCCCGCAACACTTTCGCTTCATCGCAGGTCTATTTGAACCTAGACTGAACTTCAAAGAGAAGTTATCAAACCCTTTCTTACATAAACTGCCATATAGGCCTGGTACGTGCTCAAAAGCATCTATGATTCTGCCCTGGCGTTGAAATGGCGGCTCATCAAAGAGGGATCGATTTCCCATTCAATTTTTTCCTGAGAATGGAAGTGAAATCTGTAATTATTCAATTTCATGGCAGCAATCGGGGGTGAATTTATGCAATGGCCAAGTTGGCTTGTTAGAAATTCAGCCCGGGAGATTTTTTTCGGCTCCCATACAGCTGCACCATTTACGACTTTTTTCGGGGTGGAGGATGAAGACTTCTCCGCCAATCAATCCCGCTTTGGGATGCGCCCCGCATTACGCTTTCATTCGTAACCGTAGCTGTGGTTCGAACACTTATGTGACCTATAGAATGAGTTGTGGTGACCAGGCAATGTACAAGTCTGTTCTTTTATCCTGATCCGGGATTTGAACCTGAAACCAGGTGTGTGTGTGTGTGATAGTGCGCCACTTGCCACTAGACCTCCGTTCTCCTACTTACACTCTACCTACTAACTATCACCTCGAATTATTTGGTTATTCGATCTGAAATTTCGATAGAATTGTTTTGTTATGGAAAATTTACGGGATTCCTGGCCCGTTCTCGTAGATGATTTATAGCCAATCTGCTCGTAAATCATTTTGTTCTGACATATGTAACATTGAATTCTCATCAACTACTGAGATTTATGAACAAGAGCCACTGGAGTGCAGATGTTCCAACTTCCGGTCCAACTTTTGAAAAAAAACTGGGCTCTCTTTATGCACTTCAGTAATATTTCGCCCGTAGCTCGGTCCCAATACTCCCAAAACGATCACTTACTGGGCGCTTCCATTTGGAACCTGCTATCGGTTACCCTAGAGAGTTGTTTTCAGAACGACATACTGGCTAAAGGATAAAGTTTTCCGACCCTTGTCAAATTCATCCTGGGATGCGTGCACCCGATCAGCCGAACAAGAGTAAAAGATCGAGAATGGCACTACGCGACGCTAAATCAACCTTTTATTGAACTATCTTCAGCTCCTTGATAATTACCGATACCGATAATTACCGACAAAATACTTGATCTTTCCATCAAGTCCAAAAACCAAGCTCGGCACTCTCCCTGTACAATGCCCAAGATGGATGGGTGTGGCGCATACCAACATTTCGCTGCACGCAGCTCTCAGTATCATCAAAACTTAAGTTTTAAAACTCACTTCAAAACTTTATACTCATCGTTGATACACTAAGTCCGTTGCAAGTAGAACGGTGGGAAGCTCCGCCCATTTCACATCGACTTTCGATGCGCGTACTCCAGGATGGCGCGCAAAATCAAGCTCAATTGGCGAATAAAGGCGACTGAACGAACGATCGCCACGTTGATGACGATCTGAACACGTTCGATCAAGTCAATTCATCATCATCATACATGATATCGATCCTACAGAAAAAAATGATTGGGGAATGACTTAGTAATGAATAATGACCTGCATACGTGAAATATGAGTCAAAACTGTGATGTCGAAAAAACAGAAATGAAGGGAACGGATAGAACGAGAGTAAACGGTCCAAACACCCCATTTCTACTAGTTTTACGATAAATAATCCCGGAAAGAGAAAAGTCTGAAGTGCGTTAGTTTTCGCGCTCTAATCGACATGACTATTTTGCGCGGGAACATCCAGTTCGGAACTTTGGCGTCAAAACGCAATTCAAGTAGCGGCTAACACAAATTTGTATCTCACTTTTGTTATGTCTCCTATGTTCTCTTCCTTTCAAGAGTAAATGTTATTATCTTTTCTTTTCTTTTAAAAACCTAAATTAGCTCATTCGTAGACATTTTGAAAATTGCATTGAAAAAAAAGGCGAATTTGAGAAGGTATGATTGGCTAAATCGGCGAGTTCAGACGATTACCAGTCATACTTGTTTAACCTATTCTAGGATACTATATGTACAATAGTTTACAAACTTCTTACATCATTCACTGCATTTGTTCAAATTCGTTGAGTGCGGAACGGCATCCTTTTTAGGTTTACTATATGTCTGACCCCTTATAGCTCATACTGAAGGAGCTGAACATATGCAGTATTGGCAAAGCCACGAAAAGTTCTTTCTCGAAATTAGTCATGGCCATGTGTCTTTCGCTTAAGTTGACAGTAGTCATATTTCCAATTCACAGCATTCCTATTCACTTCGTTTTAATTACTCCATTCTAATTTGACTTCCATGATCTGACTGAAATTCGACAAATCGGCCTTCACTGCCAAGTTACTTCCCATTTTTTAAGCCAATGTCCCCGTCGCTGTTGACCTTGTTTTCTACATGTCCTTTCTACGTGAATTAACCATTGTCGAAAACTCGTCGCAGCAATGAAAGTTCGGTTCAAATGATATGGGAGAACCTCCCATCTAACAATCTCCCGATGTTCAGCTTTTGTAGACCTTTTTTTAATATTTCTTCAATTAAATTAGTCATTGCCGCATTACTTCATAGATTTCTGACGGCCACCATTAATCTGCTTAGGCTGAGTATTTGTTGGCGCTTCACCGAGGTTCCTATTGTTTGACGCCAGGTACGGATGACCTGATGCGATCAGCAGAAGGTCAGCGTTCTCGCGCCAAATTTTAAGCCGCGGGAATGCGATGCGCGTCACTTTTGCTCAATTAGCTTTTCTTGATCCTCTCTTAGCAGTAAGATAAATCAAAATGGCATTTTTCCGAAAGAATTTCGACTTTACTATTTGTTTTTCTTTTCGGGATTTTGTTTTTGTGTGTTTTTCCAGACGTTCATGTTTTTTGGTTTCTTTTTTCTCCCATTATACGTCTTAACTGACGTAGCTAGAGTATGTGACACTGTAGCACTGAGGAAATGTCGCTAATTTCCAGGCAAACGATGGCTCCTTCGCCTAAGAAGACACGTACGTCTCCCCGCAAAAAAGCTTGGGCTTCACCTCCAAAAGCAGTTACAAAGAATTTTTCGTCAATTTTTGTAAGTAAAATGTTCTTAGACATTATTAAAGGTTCGGGTTAAATTTAGATAATGTTCTAACTTCAGAGTGATGCTGACTTTTCTCCTTTGAATAGTTCCTGGGCTGAAATCACTGCTA
>UZAF01019295.1:0-25161 GCA_900617895.1 Haemonchus placei
TGAACCCTAATAAATGAGCTATCAATTCTCTTGGTTCACAAAATTTCGGGTCTAACGTTTGCCCAAATTTGTGGCTAGCTGAAGAGAAGGAGGTTCAGAGGCCATAAGAAAAAAGATTTTCCGCATTCTTAATAAGGAAATCAAAGTTCGGCTAGCAAATGAGGTGAGGAGTAGTGATATTATACCAACAAATTGATCATTTTATAAGAAACATCACTAGATAGAAACAGCTCAAATTCCGAAGAGACAGGCGATAGCAAAGGAAGCGTCTACTGCTAGACGATAGGATGCGTCATAGATCACTTTTGTTGGGACTGGTTTGCTGTCTGGTAGCCAGTTAGAATTTCACAATCATGTTTTGCACATATTTCAGTCTGCGAGTAGTATCCATATAAAAAGTTACTTTGACTCTTCAGAAATTCAAGTTGTCAGTTTACTTTTACTCAAAACCGCTGTTTTCCAGCTTATTTACGAGAAAGACCCATGTTGGACCGCTGACTATGTTCGTCCTGCATGGGTCTGCCTCGAGGATGCACTGGCAGCCAGCGGTATTGAGTAAAGGTAGACCGGTCCCAGAAATCAAATTGAGGATCAAGCTCTGCTAAAACAAAGTGAGCTTCCCCTCCTCTGAGATTTATTGCTTGACGTCCTTTTCAGTTCTAATGGTGTAAAAACTCTGACGTCTTAATTCATAGAACAAGTCAAATTCTACTGTAATTTGAGAAGCATGGCGCATCCCAATATGGGATCGCTGAACTCTGATCGCCATCTATTTGACTATGAGAGGAAACAAACTGCGCTGCACGAAAGTTGAGTTAAAGCCAGAAATGTTGAACAAGTAGGTTATGCTCGGAGTGAAAACTAGTATTGCAGTATTGTCGTTCAAAGAGTCATCGACTTATCCATAAACATCCTAGTAAACAACTGCCGAACCAACTGCTTGCGTTCCCATGAGTGCTACCCGACAGCAACAACGGCAGCGGTCAGTGATAAGAGATTGACAGTTAAAGGGCTGTCAAGTTCCAAAGATCGAGACCAAAGGTAGGTGGTCGAACTCACTAAATCAATGGATACGACTTTTGAAGGAGAGGAGAATATGGATACTGTGTAGAAGGCCAGGATTCAGAAGGTTTGCTTCAAAGAAACAATCAGTAACTCATCATGGATGACCTGTAGCACCCAGCAGGAAGCACTTGGGCGGAAGTCAGAGGGGCAAAACCGATTTGACATTCTCAAGTTCTTGGCGAGCCTGCATGAGAATATTACAGAAACCCCTAGCCTAAGCATTAAGAGACACTAAATACGTTCATAGCCCTACTGATCATAAGGTAATTCTGTAACAGTAAGGTAATGGGTACGGTGAGCCTTATAAACATGAAGAAGGAGAATTGTTGAAACAAGAGGTGCGAAAGGATATGGCAGTCTCTAGTGAGGATCTCGAAAAGGCATATTCTTGAATTATCTGAGGCAAATGTGAAATGGTAACAGAATGTAATGTGTGATAATTTGGTATACGTTGAAGTATTTCGAAGTTAAGAGAGTGCAACTCCTCTTTTGAGGTTGGAATGGTATCGGACTCGAGTATAAACGGAAAATACGAAAAGGAAATATTTTCCGCCCAGCTTATCCTGATTGGGCTCATACCATGACTTACAGTTAGCTGTTCAAATGATAGTAACCAATTACAGTACCCTCACTAAGGGCGTTGCTACGTGAATGGATGGGAATTGGAAGGTTTTTAGGGCCTTGCCAAGATCGAACCTTAGCGACCAGCTTGGTGCTTCCTATCATTAGCCACTACGCTATGTGTGTTCACAAAAATCACTACAGGTGGATAAAAATCGTCGTCTAAATCCAGACGAAGGAAAACAAATCTAAAAGAAGGGAAGAGAATTTGTTTCGAAGGCTGCTAAGCAAGCTGTCAGTACTTTGCAGCATGACGAGGGGCGAAAATCCAGTAAATAGACTAAACGCTTGCTAATTGAAGAGACAACTTTCCTAATCGGGGTTGACTTCCTGTGAGCAGTCGGAAAACGAGTATATAATCAGACACGACATGGAAACAGACGACTGGCTAGCAAATTCACAGCTTTACTGCCATTACCAAAAAATGCCTGAAAACGCCACTCAAAAAACCTTTGCATCAAGAACCTCAAAGAGAAAAATAATGACCACAAGGGAAAATGCTTCCCTTTCGACCAAGCTTACCCTTTTCCCAATTTCCCAACTTTAGAAACTGGTGGGTTCTGTCAATTCGACTCCATACTTTGGAAGGTTTAGAAGGGAAAATAAGTAAATCAATTAGAAATAGAGCAGATCTATCCTTTTGGGGTTCACAAGTTACAGCTTTAAATCAATTTTGCAAGCACCAAAAGGAAATGGAACGCCTACAAACCCCTAGAGAGGGGTGGTAGCTCAGACGATATTCGATGATATTCTGCCGACTATAGCACATGTGGGAGGTTTTTGCCGTCAAGGTATGAGATGGTTCGCCACAGCTTCCCTATCCTACCAGCAGATAGCCTACTTAATCGCTCCTATCAGAAAGGACCTGACCCATGCACAAGCAACTTTAGGGACACAAAGTAACTTTCCTACCTCTGCAATGGACAGATAAACAATCACTATTGGAATAAACACCACCCCAACACCGATTTGTTTTTGTCTGTGGCTGTTCTGATCGGGTACCCGATTGAGGTGTGGGACTTTGTACCTACAGATATCCTAGACCAGTATATCGAACAGAATGCAATATTTCTGACTTACACAATCGGTTCCAGACTTGGAAAGGCGATAGTAACGTCAATGAACTAATAGGCGTTAGCAATTTAATGGAGAAATTTTGAAGAGTTGTTTTTGAAATGAATATTGCGATGTCTCATAATGTTTCGACAGAGAATCACGAATGAGTCATGGCATTAAAATCGGCAAAATCACTGAAAACGAATAGTTTCCATTGAACTAATAACAAATTAATGTGCAGATAAAAGACAAATGTTTTTGATTGTAATCAATCAAATTTTCGGGGTGCCACCATACATTCGACTACCATTCAGAATCGCAGTAACGTTTCAATGCGTGCGTAGCCTATGCAGTGAATTGCGGACCCTCTGTTGAGCAACTCAGAGCTTTTATCCCACTAGCTGAGTCCGGTATTTGACCATTCTACCCGTTAGGGAAGGATGGAAACCCTAGCTGCCTAGGAGGGTATCCGTGCGAGCTTTGATCCCCTGATACAAGATGTCACTGGTTCACATCTGCTTGAGCATGTGGATACCGAACTTATATGACCAGTAAAAGTTAGAATTTTCATGGCAGTGGGAGAACCGTGGGCGAGTTGGGAGAAGAATTTCAGTTTACGAACCGCTTGGATTTTGAATCCTCATGATCAGCAAGAGGATGGGGAGCTGGAACAGGGGGTAGATAGTACTGCCTGGGCAAGAATGATGCGGTGACCAAAAATCCGGATCGAATCTCGTTTAGGCCGACCAAACCTCCACTGGAGGCCAGTTTTTCGGATCAGATTCGTCTATCAATATAAAAATATTGGTTCGTAATACGCTGTAATTGAATGACTAGATAAATCTGAGTGGAAGTCGAGTGTATGGCGGATTACAGAAATTGTGACATTCTTTGAAGTCCCATGAAAGGAGTAGAAGAGTTATCAAAGGCATCTTAAAGAGAAGAGAAATTGCAAACAACATGAGAGAAAAGTGACAAAGTTCGGCGTACAGTTCGGGAATTTCAGAAACCAAAAAGAGTGGAGGCCTGAATTACCATTATTTGAATTGCAGCGACTGCCTACAATTTCGAAATTTCGGATCACATAAAGCAATTACGAGTTTTTTTTTCTCTGCATAAAAAAAGGTGCAGTGTAAAGGTGCTCTGCTCTGTTCGGACGACTGCCAAGTGACTAAATGTCCCATATGACCACTTTGAAAAGCACAACGAAGAAAACAACTTTACAACGACAACGCTCAAGTCTCAATCCGCTGTAATCTGTTACATGAAGTGATGCTTGAAAATGTAAGCCTACTTGTCAAGTGAAAAAAGTTGACGCCACCTATGAAGAACTGGAAAGTACAATTTAGTACCTTCAAGGTTATGACATCCTGCACTGCGGATTTGACCGCATGTTTTGAGAGAGCAAGGAGACAGATCTTTTGCTTTCTGATATCCCATAATTTTTGGATACAACATCTATGTTCCCTATTTGTAGTCTGCAACCACCCAGGAGGCGGCTCTTCCTGTAAAGGCGTGGCTTCCTCGTTACTGTTAGATAAACTTGTAACGGCACGCCACGTTACGTATCCCCAAGTTGAGCCCTTTTCTGCGATCCTTTCCAGTCTGTCACCTGCTCAAGAGTGAGGGACTTGAAGTTAAGAATTCTCTACAGGAGGGGCAGTACTCAAAGAATTCCAATGGCTCTATTTTCCCTATACCATGCACTCGAGGGTTAGGTTTCTAAAAAACCAAAGACTATTGAAGTCCAGTAGACAGAACTATAGCAGCTGATATGAGGATTGGCCCGTTGTAATATCGCTGATCATCAGAGAGCTTCGTAGAGAAGGACTTTTAATTACCCTCAGGGAATACGGAAGGGTGTTTGTGGAGACTTTGAGTGCACTTCGAATTTGTAGGGGGACGTCAGAGTAGAGAAAAGGTCGTTCTAGAGAGATCTCGGACCTTTCGGGACACTTTCCATTGTTCACCTTTATTATAACCCCAAGAGTGAAATAGTGACTGCGAAGGTCTGATGCCTCAATGTAAAGACTTATATAGAGGCTAAGCAGAAATGAATAAAAATTGCCCGAACTAACTACGTCACATCATGGGGACAAGCCACAGACTTGATCTTCAGTCGAAATCGTAGAGGAGTTTGAAAGCGTAATCAGTCTGTGCAAAGATAGTAGAGGAGGAAATTGACAGTATTCTCATCCCTATGGACAATTGTGGTGCCAAATAACTGAATGCAGTAGAACGCGTATGTCGATTGTCCAAGCTAGATCCGATCCAGGATCGGATTACTGTAGCATCGATACGGTAGTGGCGTCATTTGCCACTGATTGAGCTCAACAAACAAGATTCAAGTGCGTCAATAAATTGCCTAGGCTCATTACAGTTAACATTGGAGCTGGGCGGCCCATCCAGTAGCATCTACGATTGGCGGCGATAGGTGTACTGGGAGTCAGGATGGAGATCCCACCCTAAGGCGACTCTGAACCCTCCTCTAGACCACACAGTCAGGTTATTCTGGAAAAATGACGCCGACACTTTCTTCTACCGAGAGGTCGATAGGAAAGTCACATGAATTATCAGAAGATTCTGATTATCGAAATTTCGTTGCAAAAGGTCAAAGTTTTCTATGATTCCAGCGTTCAGTCGTAGAGGACATATGACCTTTTCCAAATGTCGAGAGGGTTCAACTGAATGTCATCAAACGGGAAGAGATTTGTCAAAAAACAAGATCAAGCATTGTCCTTAGAGGAAAAGTGAATTTACTTCAAACCCATTTGAACTCTACTGACAAAAGCTTTAACATTAATCACAAATGTGACACGATGGAAAAAACCACCTGAACTTGATGATCGTGGCATAACAGAAGAACCTTTCCGTTCTATTGATGGCGAAAAACCTTACTGTTCTATTGAGCTCAACCTATCAATCATGACCTATGAAGATGTCGTCATAGAGATGAATTTCGTTCTTTTTTCAAGAATCTTACCCTCATAGAAGTCGCCAAGTTCGACTCTTTACGAACCTCGGCATGATCTCAATACATCTCATAGGAGTAATTGTAGGGTAGGACAGAGTACTGTAATGTTTCAGAACTCATGACTTAACAATTGGTCATTGGATGTGGTCACCTGAAATTCTTGAAAACTACGGAGACTAGAAAAGAAGCTAGGAAAAGTTTTTCAGAGCACCCTCAATTTTGTATGGGGAGGATAGGATGTATGGGAGTTTCCAGGGTGACTAGGCCAGGTCGGATTTTGCCATCCCGAGGAAATGTGTTTTTTTTTCTGTGAGTGTTGCTGGTTATAAGATGATGAACTGTAAACTACTACAGCTACTACGGTAATGACCTACATTTTACCTAAACAGCTGAAATCTCAAAAGGTTGCACAGAGGTTGCTCTGCCAAGTTTAGGTGATAAGTAAGGTCTAATACTTGGTTCTAACCACAAAACGGCTTTCTCGTGAACTGTTAACGACTGTCAATTTTATGAGAATGCTATAAAAATAACATCCACCAGTAACATGGAGAAAATATAAAAAATTTCAGCTAGGAAAGGGTAACTTCGGAAGGACGGGCCAACTGAATGTTGCTGTATGGTGTTCACAAAAAGGGACGGTATTGAAATCGTAAGCGTATTGTACTTTGAGGGACGAGTAATCTCATATAGAGAACAAATCGAACGAACAGTGCAAATTTGCAAGAGCTCGTAACCAACCTGAAAAGTGCATCGTCAAAGGAGGAAACGAGGGAAGGGTCCAAATTGCCCCTAGTCACTGATGGCTTGGCAGTGTGTGCCATGCGATCAACTTTCGATCACTATCACAGAATCATTCTAGTGATGATCTGAATTGTACAATGGAAAAGGAGCCTATGCCCGGCCGTTGATAAAGGTCCGCCCGTTCATGCCCGGAAAAGAATTCAGGGACCACAAGAAAAAGATGATTTGATCAGGCTAGATAGAGCTCCTTTCAGGATCGCTACATGACTAGACGAGCTCCCTATATCCTATCTCCCCTGCCTTTCTTTCGTGAGAGATGGGGAAAGAAAACAAAGGAGATAAGAAAAAAAGCGGATAGAGTGCGAGCCTTTTGGAATCTATCTATTACCAAAAATCTCAGTAATACAAAGGAACCTGTTATTACTAGTTGGGGTCTTAACCGTGTAAAGAAGTGAGCATCGAAGACGAGGGATCAAGTAGAAGATGAGGGTGGAAGATAGAAGTGATGGAAGTGGGACGAGGACATGGTCAAATTCAGTTCTCCCCCATTGCTTATGTAGGTAGGGAAGTGAAAGGTGATCCTGTATAAAAGAATCCGCATAATCACCAGATCGCATTCAAGATGGAGGAGGAGGGAGAGAGATGGGAGACTGAGGAGAGTCATCTTCAACCTCCTTTACTTGCTGGGTGGCACATGAAGATAGGCGAGAGAAGAGAGGAGGATGTGTAATCCCGTGACAAGGACAATTTAATAGAAATCAAACCTGCAACATGAGACAGAGCCGTATGTATCAATGAAAAGAAATGGATTTCTTCAGTGTAATCAGTGTAAAAGTGATCTGAATCAAAAGCTGATGAAGAGAAAGAAACAATAATGATGGCGTGGTCGGTGCCAGATGTGGCTGTCTGGTCTATAATGTTGAATGGCCGTGACGTATCCATAAAACTGAATCCGAATTAATGTTCCCATTAAGATATCTCCAAGAGAACGATGATGTTTCTTCGTCTCTATGAACATATGTTATGCGAACCCAATAACATTTTATAGGGCCATTTCATTCTAACGATCTGAGAATCTGGGATACCACTATTGACAACCATCGATTACTATTTTTTTTTGCGGATAACTTGAGACACTTTGTAGATTCATGCTAGTAAAGATGGGTAGGGAACAGAACCCGAATCATTATAAGATGACCAATCCTAATGTGAGGAGGTGAAGTTTATTTTCTTTTTATCGCCTCTTTCCCTAATATAAAACAGGATGATAGAGCTACAGGAGTGAATAATCTTATGATCCGAGTTAGGATCAAAGCTACTTATCTTCAACATTTTTCTCAGCCATACGTAAGATTTTTCTCTCTTCTTCTTCTATTTTTCCTATCAAGTTTATCGCATCTACGACTTTTCCATTCCCATTCCTTCTTCCGGTGGAGTGATAATGAATGAAACTCAGCGGTGGAGAAAATATTAGAAAAGTTTCAGGGTCATTCATATCTCAAAAAGCTTTTATGAGGAGCACCGCCTACCATAAAGTACGCTCCGCCCACCGCAAACATTCCAAACTATGCCGTATTAAAAAGAAACAGAAAAGCAGTGGATCTTGAGAGCCAAAAGGATTCAGAAGAACTCAGGGATTGGGTGACTTAATGCAATTGAAAAAATTTACATATCAAAGAATAATTACCATGCAACATGAGAGGAAATCGAATAGAAAGAGCGGGTATTTTTGAAATTCTTTAAATACTTTGAAGACAGATCAAAACTGAATAAGCTTACGAAAAATCAACGAGGATTCTCTATAGACCTGATGTATGAAACTCCAGAAGTAAGTAAGTAAGTGATGGAACAAGCGCCATGAGAACGAAAATCAATCAGACTAACCGCTTGCAGGAAACTACAGGGAGGGCTTGGGATTTTCTATAGATGTGCCGATTCCAGTAAATGATAGATAGAGGAGGAATGCAAATATTGCAAATGACGTCGAGGATGGCCTAGTGAATGAAAGAATTGATTGGCAGCCAGAGGAGGGCATTACACATACGGCTGATTAATCCAGATTATCGACGGATACTGGGGAGAAAATCCATGCGTATATTGACCTCTGAGGGACCTCTGGGAGTTAGTAGTATGACTCAAGCATGACGGATGATGCTAACGAGTTACAGAGACAGCTGTGTCACTGGCTGGATAGCAGCTCATCAGTGGTAGAAAAAGTTCCAGCAGTGAAGGAGAAGATGCCTGAGACGACGATGACGTCCATCAAATAAGGAAACGAAATGCTCGTCATCAGCCACTCAACAGGCCATTATTCAGCCTTTGATTTTCCCGTACACTGAATTTATGGCACTAGAAATGTAACAAAGCAGAAACTCACCTGAGGGGGGGGGGGGAGTTGGGGAGGGGAGGGGAGCGGAAGAGAAGACGTAGAGAAAACCAGTGTGAAAATAGATGACGAACATCGATTAAAAAGGCAAACAATGGAATGCCGAAATGTGATCTTTTCGGCTAGCCTCTATGGGAGGTCTAGAGGCCAAAAAATGCAAAAAAACAAAAACTCTCCAGTATTAGGAGCCATAGGTTGTTCAAACTAAACGTGGTTCAGAAGAATCCATCTCAATGGAGATTCTACCGAAGAGTTAATTGACTAATCGCCGAAAAACTGCAATCGCTAATCATTCGGGTGAAACAGTCTGTCAGAACTGGATTCAATGAGTTTTCTGCGATTCTAAGTTTCTAACTTTACAAAATTCCTTAACTTTTTGAAGAAAAATCAGGGTTTTGAATTAATAGAATGGAATGCTAAATCGAATTCCGATCCGCTTCAAAAAAGTCCGTTTTGGTTAGGCTGCCGAAGAAACCGGTACAAAGGAACTACGGATCAATCAGTGACCAGGATCAAATCAATCCGCCACGGTAGGGTGCCATCAAGGATTGATGGGTAAACGTCCACTGTGACACCTTACATTGACAGGTTTCACTTCCAAAGCTTACCAACTCAGGACTCGTTTGGTCCTCCCAGGCACCGACAATCCTCCCAAGCACTTCGATTCTGCCTAATATCTAGTGCATCAGTCCATTACACTAATTGAAATAGTAGCTTGAAGGGTGAGAATAGGCCGTTTGTTTACTTTTGATTGAAGTTTACACAGTCGTGCTATGGGAAAACCGCTTACCCCAAGCTAACTAAACAGGTCAATAAAAAAAAAGATAAAAGTTTTTCTGAAACTTTCCAGCTGCTACTGTATGCAGCTGGACGATTCTGTGGATTTGTGAAGCTCATTAAACAAAGAGAATCACACAAATGGTTAACAAAAGGTGATTGAGGAGCAGAATAGTTTCGTTCGAAGCAATTTCCGATGGGTTTATCAGGACTTTCCTTTACAGATAGGTACTCAAAACCCGCACCCATGATATAGCACATAGTGCTGGCAGAGTGCTTACCAAACCGTCCACCAAAGCTGAACAATAGCGGGATGTCGAAGGCCTTTTTAGGAGGTGTTAAGGGCTTAAGCAGCGCGCCCAGCAGCCAACCCACTCAAGGATCGCCCCGATCATACTGCAAATGGTTGATAAGCAAAAATGCTGTGAAATAGAAAGCTATGGAGCGAACCGTTCCAAAGCATTACCCTCGGGTTTTGTTGTAGGTAATGGGGAGTATAGGTAGTGAAAATGGTAATAGCTATGAAGCACCCTTAGGTAAAAAAGAGCTGTTCTTACATTGAAAGTCCGCTTATCCTGTACCATATCTCCCAGATTAAACTGGCAAGTTAATGAAGTATACTAGACATTACATAGCCGTGGTGATAAACCATAGTAATAAGTGATACAAAGTAAAAGTATTAGGGTATAATTCGAAGCCTTAGGTGACATCGATGTTAAGAATTGTCTTAAATACATCCAGATCATCAATGGACAAGACAGTTCAGGTGTACGTCTGCGCAGTTTTTCATGTTACGCTATATTACCACTTGCATGATAATAGGTGATAAATAGTAATGGTAATGTATGATAAAGGATAAAAAAAAAATGATATTACACATTACTACTTATGTTGTCCAAAATGGTGTTGCAAATCAAAAATTGAACGTCTTGAACGCTTCTCGGTTCACAAATGTGTTCGAATCAAAAAGGAAGAATTATTATCAAAGGAGTATAGGGATGCTGAGAGAAGTGCTTCAGACTCGTACTCCTGCATCCAGAAATATCAGGTTTGACATGGCTGGTGAGACTGTTTTTAATCGCAACTTTAATTTGATTAAGAAAAACTCTGTCTTAAATAAGTGGACAGTGAAAATCGTTCAGGAAGATAGAACCTTGCCTCACATCTGCATGATATCGCTTTCCTCAGGAAATAACTCAGATTCAAATAACACTGTGCTGCAGGGACGGCTCCGGAAAACTCGTCCACTGACAGTTTTTGACATTCACATTGACATCTCTCAATAGCTTTAGAGTCATCGAAGTCGGCTACGGAAGAGTTAAACCAGCTGTCGCGTGGGAGAACTGATTTATCCATTTTATTGTATTTCTTGCCTTTGAAGCCCACATCCCCTTTCTTAATAATACTTTACTAGAGACGTACACATAAAATAAACAAATAATCAATGCCAATAAACAATTGCATAAACGACAGAAAACATGTAAAGGTGGTGGCAAATAAACACTTGTATATGATAAAATATACTGATAGTGTGTATGATAAAACGGATGCTGATCAACTTCGTCGTGGAATGCGCCATGCATGCGACTTGGACTTGGATATATGAATGCATTAGATTGCTTTATAAGTGAATAACTTATGATAATTCTCGATATATAGCCCTTTCAATGACACTGAAGTAATTACTTCGACTGGATTTGCTACTGTTGGGAATTTTATTTAGTATTTCTATTACGTTTCCAGACAAATAAACGGAAGTGCCATCATTGACAGGCAGCTACAAAAAACCGTTGCAATTGACGTCATCAGAAGCAAATCCGAAGGAGAAGCATGGGAAGGGAGATAGTGGGAAGGGACCTACCCTACCCTACGGATTTTCTGGGAATCAGATCCTGAATAGAATCCATCTGGTGATAACGAAAACCTTCTACTATCACTAATCGGGCTAACTAATACGAATTCGTGTTTGGAGGTATTTACGATTCGAATGGAAGTCAAGTGCATGGCGTAAACCATGAAAGAGATTGGTCGGTGTCAATGGGTACAGAACATTTTCAGAGAGAAACAGAGTGTGGCAAAAGAACAAAATGGAAGTTGATAAAAATGACTGGTTTTATTGGAAATAAGCTCCGAAATTGGGCGTTTTCTAGTCGACAAGTAGGGAATATGCCACTCCTCAGTGGCTTCTCAATGAAGAACTCATAGGATTACAAGAAACAAGTAGTGATAAAGTTGCCAGACACAAATGAATTAACCTATTCGAGAAAAATGTATGAAAGGCACGGAAACACTGGTTTATTCACAATTTTCGTGCCTACATAAGGGATTTTTCTCAAAGAATTAATCAGCAAAAGAACCGGAACAAGGTGATGATCGTGAAGGATCGTTTCCCCTACTAATTTGAGGCCTAAACGCCTTAACAATTTGGAAACCAGTTCAATCCTATTTCTCCCGAATCATTCTCCCTCTCCGCCAAAAGCACTCTTCGCCCTATCCAAAACAGATAAGACACCTAATCAACAGAGACGAAAGTAGCAAAACGAAAATTCGAGTAAAATTCGAAAATGTAGGTAAAAAAACAAAATTTTAAAAAATTAACTCGACCTAGTACATATAAACGATTCTACTACGGATCATTGCACTTCCGGTAATTTTTCAGATTTTTTTCCTGCTCGAGAAGGGTTCTGCTATATTTTAATTTTGTTCTTTTATTGAAGCGCATTTTGAGTGTATAACAAACAACCAGATAAACAAGCAAATAAAGGAATAAATAAAACATTAAGAATCCAAGTATAGTTTTCAACAGTTCCCATAAATGTGGAAGATGACCTTTTCTCTTCTCGATTCTGCAGATTTAACTGGTAACTCATAAATGAGACAAGAACAACAGCGAAGGACGAGGCAGAACGAGGCAATGGCTTCTTGGCTTACCCAATCAGTGGCCATGTCTGGAAAATTTTCTGACGTTTCCATGATTGATTGCATTCAGTGTTGTACAGAAAGGGAGGATTGCGGAAATTGAGTGGAAAGTATCGACTGGGGGACGAAGTGTAAGGAGTCTTCACAAACAAAATTTAATGTCGGCAATGATAGTCGAAAAGAAAATCATTTCAATGGCTTCGGTTGAGACCATGGGGAGCTGGATGACATTGCTTGAGTTAGTACTTTTGAAAAATTAAACCAAAAAATCTGTAGGTAATGGAGTGCCATACTTCTTAGACGATAGAGAATTTGAGGAGTGAAAATCATAGAAGTGATCGGTACTCAGACAAATGGTGAAGACAACATGCAATTCGGTCGTGGAATAGATTTCAGTCTCAGCGGCGATTGATCGAAATGCCGGCGAAATCGTTGAGAATTCCATGTACCCGACGCCATCACAACAAGCGAACCCCCTACCCGTATCGATTCCCGTGGAAAAGCGGCCAAGGAGGCGAACGCCGCCACTGCACCCGAGAGCTTCGTTGAGCCCAGCCAGACGACACACGGAAGGCTAGGCTGAGCTGAGCTGATTGAATGCTCGGCCCGTTAGATGACGTAACGACCTGCAGCTAAACGGGTAGGCACACCCTAGCTAATTTGTTACTGTAGTCTAATCTTTCGGGGGATACGGTATTGTCATGGTTTCGTGGGCTGAATAGTCACAAAACTAAGGCAAGAGTATCAAAATCTGGCATGAAAGGGGCTCGAAAGGATAACAGCGTCATGTAGATGTCAATATGCTCATAGAAATGACGTAGACTGAGTGGAATTCATAAGTTAGTGGCCCCAAGCTTTTTATTTGGATGGTAGGTATGGTGACCTAAGAACCACTCGAGCAGGTGGAGGAAAAAACCTGATGGAATGCCAGTAAGCCACCAGCCACCCATATTACTGCTGAGACAGAGGCTGGCACATTCAACACATAACCATGTGTACGAGTAATTCGTGAGATGACAACATCGATAAGAGCAAGCGAGCGTTGAGAGGGAGCGACTCGCTGAAGGTTATGACCGACGACGACAGCGACGATGGCGACGATGACGATGGTGACGAAGCATTTATTGTTCGGTCTCGAACTGTCAATGCTGACCTTGGCACGACTTTAGCTAGTCAACCATCAAAGAGGGCGTGATCTGATGGCCGATTGACGTCTGTCTGTGCGTAACGGCCTCACCCACTTTTCAAACCGGCGACCGAGGAGATCCGCGATCTAAGCGGTGATAAATGAAATTACATCATTGCTAGCCACGGGATGAGTCACATTTTTCAAATCCCTGGACGTGATCTTTCCAGATTCCCCCATAGAACGCTATAAATGATCTTGTTGCCGGTTGAAAGTAAAGAAATGCCTCTAAACCCCCAGACTGATATGAATGTGTCAGAAAGGCACGGTAAAGAACGTCAGAGTGTTGGGTGTGGGGGCGTCCATCGTCCGTCCAACGAGGGAGACTGTCTTGGGATAGGGCGTAAACTGTGTTGTGTAATCAGTTAGTCAAGGGGATTCAAACCGCAAGAGTACGGTCAAAGTATAAGACGTTGGGTAAGCAGACAGTATACAGATTACCTGGGTAGATTTGATATACGTTGGATGGCTTCCGAGAAATGGGTGACTCATTGGGCGAAAAAAAGCGGTTGTCGCAAGGAAATACATGATTGTGGCAGAACTTTTTTGAAGGACTCGTTCGTTCCCTCACGGAAGGGATGCCTCCGTCCCAGAAGCCATAGAATGAGTTCATAGACGGTGGGTCATGAGGTTCAAAACGTAAAAAAAATCAAAACGATTTCAGGTATGAAGGCACTTTTTTCCTGACTCCTCCAAAGAAATCGAGCGTGTCGCATTACCGAGTACACGAAATTTTAGTGTTTTTTCAGCACTGTTCAACCCTAATATGGGAGGCGTCCGTGCATTCCTCGCCCATTCAGGAATGAAACGGCGGTTGAGGGCGTACTTGGGCTACACAAAGAATTGCGGAGGCCATTCGATGCGCAAATCAGTGATTTTACCTCCTCAGAGGAGACTAGATCGAGTGCGAACTGACAGAAAGTTGTCTAATTGTAAGACTAGACGAGTATCTATCTGAGGTTTATTTCCAAAATACAAAAATGGTAGTGTAGCTTCTGCCACTTCTCCGCCACTGCTCTGTTGCTTGGCTGCCTGGCTAATCTTCGAGCTGCCACTTCAAATAATGTTGAATCTTGGGATTAAAAACTGCTTCTAAACTCGATTGTTTCCGCATGTGAGATAGGCAAGAAAAGAAGAAGGACTAATAGAAGCTCATACTTCTCCGTTCCTAAACACTCCTCCTCAGATGAACCTAATTCTCCAAAGAATTTTTAATTATTTGAAAACCACGGTCAATATCGGGTGGGACGCAAACGGAAAGAAAAGAGTAGTTAAAAAGGAAAAATAATAGGAAAAAANAAAAAAATGGTGTAGAAGGTGGCCTCCGACGTAAACGTGGATGAGTCATTGAAAGGACCCGTCTTTGTGAGGTCAGCGTAAGGGTAGGGTTACATCAAGTAGCTTCTGATAGCATCATGAGCGAAATGATGGTATGTGTAGTGAATAATACTTAACCCCTATGGGAGGGATGAAAGGAAGTGACGAATTCGTATGGTAAAGACAATTTTTATATCATGAATACTTACTCGTGTCATGCCTCATCCTCTCTCGCCCCCTCCTCCGCTCGATGCGGTTTTTCATAGATGTAATTACGGAATACACTATTCAGTATTCATACTCACCCCACTCCCGACATTAGAATTGTAATAAAGTTTTTGTTTTAAGCTGAAATCCAAGGATAGTCATAGTGAGTGGGAAGCACTTCAGGAATGACGTCGATGGGAGGTTCTTTAGGAACGATGGAGTCAAGCGTGATATGGCGAAGTCAAAAATCAAGCTGCGGTTCTGTGAGCCAATCTAAGTTCCCACAACAAACAAAATGGTGATTAAAGGGAGTTTGGAATAAATAATCAAATAAAATAAATAAAAACATGAAGAATAAGAAAAATAGATCACAGAATAGATTAGGCTTGGAACTATTGGCGGACTCTTGTCAAACTTCTCGTTTTCTGTTCCTACGACAGAGTCGAGGAATCGTAACCTTTCAGGATCTTTCCCATGCTTTTATCTAGTAATGAACTGGTAGTAAGCAATTCAACTGTACTAATCAGTCGAAATACACCCCCTTTTCTGTTTTGACTTCATCCGGGAGAACCACAGTCTCTCACCCAAGTTCGACTCAAATTGGGTTCACTACCTTCTCATTAGGAGGGTCCACTGAAGCGGTATTTTTGTCCTTCATTGGAAACAATCTCCGACTTCCAATTGCCGCTCCAAGATGGAACCCTTCCCGTTGTCTCGTAGCCTGTCCGAGAACGTTGGGCAAAAATGGATTACTATACGGATTTACTATTCAACATTCAGAATATACCCATTGAATATAGTAATCCTCCCCAATTTCTTACCGGTGATTCCATTTCATATGATTCGGGTAAGGATTCTTCGTTCAGTTTTCTCGACACGATGTGGATTGAACTCAGTAGAGGCCGGCAAATATATGACGATATTCGAAATTTAAGCGATAAACCATGGTAAATTGTGGTAATTACAGGTAACCGACCTTGTAAAACAAAAAAAAAAAACGAAATGTTTTTCTCCTTCACATCAATAGACTGGCTAATAATAACTTCAAATCGGCAAGATTTCGAAGCAGTCCTTTGGGCATGAGTATGCTTCCACGAGAAGAAAACAAGAGAGAAACGTATGGGTATGGTAGTAAAGTTGCGATTCTGGCAATTCCAAATGGCTATTCTGAAGTCGAAAGCAAATACGAGGCCAAACACTTCCGTTTTCTAACGCAAACAAAATGCCCATGTGCCCAGATGACGTACTACGATTTCGACCCAGAAAATGGCTTGCTCATTGGGCGATACGCCCGAACGAGAAAAACGACATCGTTCTCAGAAAATCGACGACGACCACGACGATAGTCGTTCTGATTGAGGACCGAAACCAGAAAAAAAATTTAGGACGACGGAAACCATAGCACTGAACCGAAACGCCAAAGTAAACGGCTTAATTGACGCGCAAAACTAATCCGTACCGACCGTCGGTTGGCTGTAACGACTAGCACACCCACCTCATACCACGTTCGCAGAAAATCCACCCAGCTCTATGGGACCTATGGGAAATAAATAGGAGATGGGGGCTTTGACGATGATAGGGGACATGAGGTTGGGAGGGGAGTGCACTGTGCCTGTTGGCAGATCGCCAGCAGCGAAGGGGCCTCCGCCGAGGGAAATCAATGTGCGGCCGGCGGCACCCGCATGCGGATATGAGCCCCGACGGCACAGCGAACGAATGAGTAGCGAATGGAATGCTAGAGAGGCAGGGAGACAATCCAGACGAAACACGAAACATACGGTTGAGAGGTGATTCTATCGAAACGATAACTCGGACCAATTGACCCACTCTCCAAAGTTTGTCGTTTTCGAGTGGTACGGGTTTGCTACTTGACAATATTCCCCAATCACAAGCAAGTGTATGAAGTGCTGCATCACGAAATCTGCAACAGATGGTTATTCGTTCTGCAAGGAGCATAAGGTCGTATTTGCAAAAGGCGTCGAAGAGCCTTCTGGACGATGGTGAGGAATTAAGAAGTCGTGTCTGGTCCTTCATTCGGAGTGGGTAAGGTGGGAGAACGGAGACGTATTCCCAGCGCAATTTCAGTAAGGTCGTACTGACTGTCCCGCTTCAGGACGGAGTATGAGGTGACTATTGGTGAGAAGGATAGCATATGACCATTTGTGGAGGAAAGTGCCCTTCCCATGAGGTTTCCGGGAATGTAGAGTAGTTTGTTAGTCCGTTGGATTAATCATATCCAAGTTTTGTGTTGAAATGGCAAAAGTAAATTGCTTTGAACTCTAATTATAGCGGCCTGATGATGCGCCATGCATTCCGCTTCCATTACGAATAGTAGTAACATCGGGATCCGCATATTTTAGTCACTGCTTCATTAACCTAGGCCTTTGAAGAAATTACCATCACCTTGGTGTAAAGAACTTCTTGACTATTGTCTGAATTTAAATGTTCAAATAGTATTTGTAAGTTTAAGGCAGCAACCTCGTGACCTTTCGGAATTTCATGACCGTTTTCTGGAAAAGACCTCCACCGTCGAGCATTTCATATCCAGGTTAACTTCTCATTCCCCGGTTACCATATCATTTTTAGCTTTTTAATCAGTGCCGTTTTGACCTGCCTTTTTCAACTTTAAGTCTAAAGGATTAAGTTTCAGAGCTTCAATCAATCGCGTCTGAGGGATGCGCCCACACATTCGAGTTCCATTCAGAATCATGGAGGCAATTGAATGCGTATTTGGCCTATACAATGGCCTGTGGTAGACAGCCGATGTATAGTCAGTGTTTTTATCCTCCCAGACGAGTCTGGTACCAATCATCTGACCGCGGAGGGATTAAAGATTTGGTTGGCCTGGGAGGATACCGTGCCAGGATTCGAACCCGGCATGCTCATGGGTGTGCTAGGGTGCCAGCTAGTATTGCATCACCTAAGCACTGAAATACCATCAAATATCATGTCAATCAGATTCAACGTTTACCGTATACTGTATATCTGATTGTGAGGAGGGGAAAATGCGATGTCAAAAATCAAATTTCTCTGCATAGAATGTGCAGTTTTACTAGGAATTCTCTACTCAATAGTGGTTCATTAAAGCATATTCCGCCAATGAACAATTGGTTTTGCAGTCAACCTGTCAGAAAGCCTATAAGAAATAGAAGTGTCGATAAGTGATGTTGCTTGTGCAAAAGAAAAGGTTTGTGAGCGGAATAATAGGATTTTAATTACGGAAAATGAAGCTTTGCATGGGAGAGACTATCCCCGAGTAGACGTACATACATATAATAACTAAAAGGAAAGGCTCCTCTTTGGGTGTGGTGTTCAAGAGAAAGAAGTTTTTCCAAAAGTCCATGTTTCCACGATACTCCTACCGCACTCTCAATCTCATACGAATTCCAAAAGCTTGGGAGTTGATCAGTCCTGCATTTCCTGCTTTTGGTATGCGCCCTGCACTCGACTTCCATTCAGAATCATGGTAGCGTTCTGAACGCATATTTGGCCCGTACAATGACCTGCGGTGGCCAGTCGATGCACAAGTGAGTGCTTTCAACCTTATTTGACCGATCCCGGGGGGATGGAAGGTTTGGTTGGCATAGGTGGATACCATCAATCTGGAATTTGAACCCATGACCATGCGTGTGTACTAGTGCGCCACTTGCCACTACTTCACGTTCGCTAAAATTGTATAGTCTTAGAAAATTTAGATGTACACAAAATCATAATGAGAAATGGCTGAAAAAATTTAAAAATTTGAACTGAAGCTGTGATAACGAAACAAAACTATGGCCCTGTAAGTACACCATATGATATTTGGGCTTAAACTTAATTTTTCATTTTACTGATTTACTTACGTGCCTACTAATCTTTTTACTGGAAATAATTTTTGTTCCTTATCAACCGGGCCAAATCAAGGCAGACGCAGAGAATCACTCGCAATTTGTGTTTTGTGTGCTGATTGTCATTGTGGTTTTTCCGACATTTTCGAGGCCAATGTCCATCTTTACGCAACCCTACTTCGTGCTTTTTCCTAAGGGACATTATTTCATTAATGTGATTTTAATGATGTTTTAGTGGGGTTCACGTGTTGCAGTACCAAGCACGAGTCCCCCACCTGCATAGCTCGTCCCACAGACCGTGCGAATAGTGGCTGCTGAAGCATATTCGTTTTTAGCTCAGCCCAGACAAGACGAGCATGTACTCGTTGAGCACGCCTGAGCTCCTGCGAGAAAGGCGTGATGGGTAGTTCAGAGAAGATTTTTAGGCTCCGGCGATTCGCTACATGCTTGTCAAGATCCAGCAATCAACAGCTGTTCGAATGATAAACAATCAAACTTCATCGTGGTCTTCAGTGAATCTCGAACAGGTGAGAAAACTGATCTTACTATTACTCGGAAGCCATATTTCGTGGCTCTCCGTGAATCAGGCCACCTGAAAATTACGGTCGTGCTAACTTTTTGAACATTCAGGGACCCTGCCACTGATAACAAATGCAAGGCAGTGGGTTTCCTCGAAATCAGATAGACGTTTTTTGGAATCGGGACGTGAAAAGAGTGAAAGGATAGTTATATATAAAAGCTTTCCGATGAGACCCTAAACGGTGGGCCATTTTTTAGTTCCATACCGATTGAGCGTTTGTTTCAATTCTTCACTACAATTGCTGGAAGTGCATGCAACTTAACAACATCATTTTCCACCTTTTTGAGTTTTTCTTCAGAAATCTAATATTCTACGGAGGAAAATTTTAAGGTTTTTTGGCAATTATGCATATCTAGTAGTCAATTACAAAAATAATTACCATTTAACTTAAGTAGTTCACTTTTTTATGCCAATAGTTTTAATAAAAATCTGCAATTTCTCAACAATAGGTGTACCCTCTTAAAAAAAAGCTCTTCATCGGGCTTTTAAAGAAACCTTCTTATTAAATGAAGGCACAGTTCATGATAATTCTGAAGCACCCTTTTTTATTCATTCGAAAAGCGGAAGTATCGGTTGGCAGTAGTTCATCGGCATTGATGAAAGCAAGAGAACTCGCCGATTTCGAGAAAAATATAGCTCCTTAAAAGTAGGGAAAATAGAGGTTGGACGAGATTACCATGACCTAAATAACATAGAAGGAGTATTCGGACGAGATTTCAGGTTGCAATTGTGCAAAAAGCCGACCATATCAAGCCAGAGCCAGAACTGTGCAGAGCAGCCTTCCACTGTCGCTATGGGTCATGACAAGTTGTTTTAACTTCCCTCATGGGCTCTCTTGTGAATGGTGCACCCTCTACAACGCCGGTGAAACTCGTCCTAGTATTCAGACAATACAATCTTTGAGCCTTTATAACGCCTTAACAAGGCCGTTTTCCGATCTAATAGCACCAGATATGGTATACGAGGGGACCTCAAATTCATCCTATGGGGACATCTTGGAAACCATTTTTAACGTGAACTGTGCCTTTAAAGGTTCGTACCGAAAGATTTACATGGCACTCTAGCGTTTGAAGCCCTTCAAAAACTTGTTTGGATAGAAATTGTAAAATAATTACGTCTTAAACAAGACTACGGTAAGAAATTTTCCTATCCGACTTACGATTATTCAGTTCTCATTTTCACCTAATTCGCTGGCTTCAATATATGTATACTACGATTATATCTAGGAATTCCTGTATTTTACAGTACCTTCCGAAATGGCCGACGTTAAGAAAGCTTGCATGACCTCTATGGCAACGCTACAACTCGGTACAACTCCCAAGGATAAACAAAATGGCACGGACTTTTGCAAATAGTAAGCAAAAGTATCGCACAACCGAAATGTCCCAAGAACCATTCAAACTTCGATAATCAAAAAAAAATTTAGCTTGTTCACTCATCACAAAGATCTTCGTAAGTACTTCAAGGGAGCTGAGAATTACACTGGCGATGACGTTCAAAAAAGTGACAGGTCAATCATACTTTTAATCAAAATTCGACAAATTATAATTATTTTGAAAAGTTTCGTTCTCCTACCATGAAGAGCGTTCCCCGGGCTTTACTCTATTTTTTACGGGTTCTATAAGACTGTGGTAATTATATTTTTTATTCTTTGATTTTGATTAAGAATTGAATGCCGAAATATGAGTACCAAAAATATTACAAAACAAGAACCACGCTCATCCGTACCTTACTGTTGTATGTCGCTTTTAACAATAGCCCAATAAATAAATAAATAAATAAAACCCTGGAAAGCCTGAAAAGTCATTTTAAAAAAATAATGTCATTTTATTCTTAAGAAATTGTACTTATTTCAAAGCATTTTTATATTTCTCAAGGGAATCGCCGGAGTAATTGTGAATTTATTAATCTATCTGGTTCTGGAGTAATCGTTTCATTTGAATCCGATTATAGATTGCAAAAAGTTGGCTTGGCTTTGATAACGACTGTGCATGTGTTCGTAAACATTTACGATAATGTAAGTACTAGCTTTTTTTGGAGATTTCCAGCTTTCCTTCGAGTTCTCCACTGTGTGGCATATGGAACCTAAAAAGGGAGTTGAATCTCAGTATGGAGTGGATTTTTTAATTCTCATCAGCTTCAGGAAATGGTGTTCCGAGCATTTTGCCGCAATTTGATGGACAGGCATGTCGGCAGAGGAGTCGATCCGTCTTTGTGGAAGGTGAAGAGCTCCCTTCTGATCTGGCTTTTTTTTGTCAGAAAAACGCCAACTCCTAGAGAATCAAAAGCTAATAAGCTTCAAAAAATCCGAAAAAGATGGAAGGTAGCCATAAGAGGAAGCAATCCAGTGACTTTCCCGTGAAATAAGGTCAAATTGACTTTTTTAACTGATTTTTTTTACTACCATCAAAATTGCAAAATTTATTTCCAACCATTTTCATTCCTTTCTGAATTTAATGCTTGTATTCAGGCATTCTGGGACATCTGGGTAGCATTCCTGGAGAGCCGTGGAACCGTTCTGAATGCTGAACAGAAGACGGCATGGAACAAATTAGGAACACGCTTCAACGAAGAATGCCAGCAGTATCTTGCCAAGGAAGGACTTCCCAACACCTTGAATCATCCCTGAATCGAATCCCCCTTTCACGACTCCTCTGGTAGTTTTTATTCTAAATTCAGAAATCTGTGTATAGTCCTTCAAATGATACCTTCCAATAGCGGTGCGAATGAATCAAAAATCAAAAAGCACAGCGTCTTGGTGGTTCTCGCATGAACAGGCGAATAACCACGAGATTAGGATGCAGATATAAAATTTTATTTATTCATTTATTTGTTTATTTACACACTCAACTGAATGAATATACATTGGTACAGAGTAAGAAACAAACACGTATACAGTTCGAGCAGGGTACGAAACAAATTGCAGACGAGTTAGAAGTAACCAAAATGAGGTAGAAGATTCACCTTCTGCACGATGAGGGACGTAGGACTGTGAAGGAAGTGAAGAGTCAAGCTCCGAAATTCAGGAGAAAAATGGTACGGATGTGGAAAAGAAAGAGCGGTGGTGGAGTCCCAGAAAGTAAAATGGACTATCAGTTCTCAATTGTTGTATAAGCTTCCAACCACTCCGTTCCATGATAACTTCTATTCGTAATTCTGCAATTTGACGGGGTGTTTATTGGTTGATTTGTCTATCCGTAAGACAATGATTCTGATGAGAAAGTTGATAAAAAGAATTCTGCTCAGAAAATGTTTGTATTGCCGTATTTACTAGACCCATCTGGTATAAGCACGTATCATGGAGGTTCCGGTATTTGAACTCCCATAGCTAGTTCCAGTGGTTTCGTGGTGACCTTTTTCTGGAACTTCGAAATCGAATCAGGCCCTTCGCAGCGCAGGACTGCGCGCATGGGTGCTGCTGACATGGCCAGCTGTCCGAAATCATGGCGCAACACCCAGCAGGCTCTAATGTCTTGAAGGATACTTGAAGCGTTGATAAATCCTGTCTGTGGGATCTTCCCACGCATTCGACTTCCATTCAGAATCGTAGTATCGTACTGCATGCGAAGTTGGCCCATACAATCACTTGCGGTGGCCAGCCGATGTAAAAGTCTGTGCTTTTTTCTCCCATACGAGTCTGACACCATTTAACCGAAGCCGGAAGGATGGAAGGCTTGGTTGGCCTAGACAGAAAACGATCCGAGATATTGCTGATTTTGCTAGGCACAGCTTTACCAATACAGCTAAGTTGCTGTATTGGTTAATGGCTTAGCAAAGTAGGCAATGATTTTGACAGCGCTGCGCCTTCTTCTTGGTGGATTGCCCTTCATTATATTTTGATCATATCAGAAGAGGGTGAAGACACATTCGGGTCGGGAGCTGTTGTAAGCTACAAATTGTTGTGGTTTTGTAGCGATTCAGAATAATTTCGAAAACGTTAGCATAAACGTGAGAATTTAGTGTCTGCTCTCACATAAGCTGGCAATTTTTCATTGGGAAGTGCACATAAACCTAGTTCTATAAATAAATAAATAGCTACTAAAGTCAGTTGTTGGTTCAAGCGTGAGGGAGTCCAAGAGTTGCGAGATGTTTCTGAGCCTCTTCATTGAACTTGGTGCCAATTGCCTCCAATGCAGCCTTCTGGTCAGCAGTTAGTGGTTTACCCCGGCCCTCAAGGAACTTCTCAAAGCAACCGAAGAAGTCCTGAACATTGGGGTTGAATTTATTAACTAAACGATGACTTGGAGTAAATCTGTGACACTAACCTTCCACTGCTTGGGATCAATTTCCTTCGAAGTGTGTCGGTTCATCAAGTCGCGAACGTATGCGCGGAAGACCATGTCCTGAAAATGAGCAGTTCCATTCGGGGTCAAAGCAGAACGAAAACCGAAATCTCACATTGTCAAAGGTATTGGCGAGAACATGCACGCCAGTGAGCAGATTGCCTCCCTGTTTGACGAATCTGTAATTATCAGATGAGTTTCTTCAGCGATTCTACCGTCCTTAACAAACCCCTTACCTGTCGGTATTCTGAACGTCATCGGCAGTGAAGCTTTCAGCCCCTTTGAAATATTTGCGAAGCTCTGGATGTTTAGTGAAAAAGCTGGAATGTCAGTGTGAAGCATTCGCGAGACACCAAGCTTTACGAGTGTTTTAGCTTATGGAGGGGTTTCCTTCCACACTTACTACTTGTAGAAGTCCTTGCCATTTTGAATCTTGTCAGGGGTCGTGCCAACTGGTACACTTTCCAGTGCAGCAACAGCGTTCTTTCTGACATCTTCTGGAGCCATCCTGAAGAAGCCAAGTTGTACCAGCAGAATCTCACCTAACTTACGATCGTTTCGTATGTCTTGAGTGCTCTGTCATCTCTATCAACCCGTAACTATGATCAGGTAGTCATTTATGCTGCACGCGCTGAAATGTCCCCCATTCCAGGTTGTCATCTAGGTATGTACCCTAAACATACTGAAGATTCCGAAGAAGGGGGATTGAATGAATGTGTTGCCTTTGAAGATTGGAATTCTGCCTGGATTGAGCAAACGAGGTTCGGATTTCTCGGATATGTACAGGAAAGCAAAAAGCTGAACTTACGCAGTTGCGAAGGTTACGAAAGCTGCGAGAGTGAGAAAGAAAAGCTGCATCCCTGAAAAATATGATTAAGAAGTACTGGATCTCTTAAGAGATCAATGGATGTGTATGTAGACGGAGTACGAAGCAAGTCGAGAAATCCTAACAGTACAACGATGAAGTGGGGTGAGTGGAAGGAAAGGATTCCATTGGCAAGTAAAATCATGCTGCAGAACAAGGGCCTGCTCATCTATGGATTAAGCAAGAGTGAAGAAGTAGACTCTGAGGATTGACGAAAATCTTAAATATGGATGTTAGCAGTAGATAAGGAGGACAGTGGAGATGGACCCGATACTGAATCGGATTGGTGCCTCATGATGTTTCCGAACGCTTTTATACTGCTCAAAGTGTAGTATTGATCCAGGTTCAATCATCGTA
>UZAF01019296.1:2416-25160 GCA_900617895.1 Haemonchus placei
TTGATAAACGTCTAACAACCAATCTCTTCCGAAGTAGGTTTCAAGCAAGTTGATGGCCACTACTAGGCAATCACATTGTACCTCTGGAGCTTTTGCCATGCCCCTTTTCAGGCATACTGTTGACAACTGAAAGACGTACAGCCAGCTTACCTGATAGGTGATGTTAACGCTGGTGTTCAGTACCCCGAGGCCTTGTGTTCTCATGGAATCGGCCATGTGTTCGGCAGTCAGAACGCGAAGTGTTCGATTCGGAGAAACCTTTTCGATGAACAGCTAAATGGAACAATAAGCGCTTTCGGATTCACTGGGTCTTGAAGTGGGATTGATTGAAACTTGAACCAATAAGCTACTGTTGAAGCTGAGGGAAGGGCGTATCGGTTCAGACCCTGCGTTACACTTGAGTAGCGTTTTGATACCGAATTTACAGTTGGGACAAGAAAAAGAACTAACAATAAGCTTAACATTGGTAAGCGCCACCTAGCCATTGCACAAACCAAGTGACCATTGACATATTTCCACGGTAATGAACGAGTATGGAGAAATGGCGTACCCTCTAGAAATGGATGAACGTCAGTCCCTTCATCATTTACTATATGCAGCCAGTCTGGACCTGCCCTTGAAGTGAATGACAAATCCCAGGTTCAAGCGCCACCCATTCAAGCGCTCACTCCGCCCACTTGTAATGCGTAGTTACATATATTTAGTGCGACCCATACCTGTTGATTTAGACAATAATTGAAGTTGCTGACAAACTCTCCAAGCGATCGCATCACTTTTACTACATCCAGACTTTGGCCAATGGAACAATTCGGTAGCATTCCATCAATGAGACTCAAGCCATACCTCAAACAAATGCCTAGCAATGGAAAGCCGGATAAGTGAGCTCCCAGCTTTCCCTGCTATCCAACGAACTCTAACAAACTCACCGTTGTTCGGCAAGGGTGGCCATTCTACTGTACGCATGGCGATCGTGTAAAGTTACCGCGGTCAGGTCATAGAAGGTCTTCTGAAGGTAGCAGGAAACGAACTCTGGAAAAAACTTTGTTCTACAAACGTTGAGAAGACAGCTCTAAAAGGTTGTAGGTGTCATCCCTACGTGTACTACCCATTTCCAGGACAGAACTTCTGAAATAAAAAGTACAAACCGCTGATATTCAGAACTTCGCCATGTAGTCGAACTTCGGGATCAGTCAATATTTCCTTGTAGAATTCGAGCTGTTCTTCAGTAGGCTTATCTCTGGAGAATACAAAAGCGCTTAAGTTTCACCACCGAACGTTTTAAGAAAGAAACACTTTTACCAAATATTTTACTTTTTTTGCTTATACTTCTAAATTTTCTCTCTTTCAGAATATCTTTTGAAAAATATCCTTTGCTTCTTTCTTTTTTTTTTGTCAGGATCTCCTTATTTTTATTATCTCACCTTTCATCGATGACCAGATGTTGATGCGATAGAATTCTGAGATCGTTTTCAATCGCAGCACAAAGGGGATAGAGGAATCCCTGTAATGGACTGGTCTGCAATTTCCACGAAAAAACCGATGGGTGTGGGTACCTTCTTGATCAGATCGAACATTTCCCTTCGAAAATGTTCCAGTTGAATATCACTTTGGGACTTCTTCACATAGCGAATACAGTCCGAAACAGCCATGGCGAAGTACTGTAAGTAAGCATTATAAAAAACTATTCAAAAGAAATGATGGATTAAGAATATGAATATGAAAGAAGATTAAGAATAAAAATAGGGAGGAAGTTTAGAAGAGAGCAGTTAAAGTAAATAAAATAAGATTCCAGAAGATTTATAAATAATAACTACTGATTTTTATGTTAACCTTAACCCTTAACAAACTAGAAAAATATAGTATAATATAATTATATATTACCGTTCTTTATGATTCAAAAATCTAAGACCTACGAATCCACAGATAAAGCGCTCCCTGCGGTCTGCTTCTTAGAGAAATGCCGTGGTTGGCTTTCCTTACCCTGGCCAAAGGATTTTGGGGAAAACCCTATCAACAAAAATGAATATAGACCTCTGTAAAAGAGCTCTGAGATCACTTCTACCATCCCTACTAAGATATTCTTCTTCATCCATTCATCAGTGAAGCATGGAAAGGATTTCTAGAAGCCTTAAACATTCCCATTTGCGGATTGCAGAAGGTGGGAGGAACTTTTGGCAGTTCTCGATTGTTTTAAGTGATAAATTGAACTGAATGAACGAGCTGAACTTAGCAAGTAACAGAGAAACCATTAATCATGTTAATTACGTTATTATAAAAACGTGTAAAAGTGTACCATTATGCTTTGCCTGGTCGGTGTGCGGTCCAAGACAGTATCCCAATAAATTCCAATCAAATCTCGATGAAAAAGCAGGAATGAACAGTTTGCTACTCTAAATAGACTACTACAATAATATTGAAACGTGATTGAACATAAAGTAATCTAGAGGACTCCAGAAAGTAAAGGGGAAAAATATTAGAAGAACTCAGAATAGTTCGTTTCTGATTCAAGCAAACATGTGCCACGTAAAGGCACTTTTGAAAGAATTTGGATCTGAAAAGGCACGCGCATCTGTGATTGGTCATCATAAGAAGTCAACCAATCACAAGCAGGCCTTCGTTAATCCCAAAAGGTCCGTAGGTATAATCCATAACAAGTTCAGGAAGCAATAACTTACCAGTTGGTTGCACCTAGATAATCTAAAAAGTAGAAGATGGGTTGAATTGTTGCCAGGGTTGCTTTGCTTCCCACCTTTCAACTGTTATTTTCAATTGAAATCCTAAGCAGCTAATGAACCCGTAGTCTCGGTTCTTCCGAATCAGTACCAACCCACGCGTACTAGCTATACCGTAAATACGACTTTTATATTTCATTCAGAATCTAACATAATTTTCTGATACAAAGGTATTCCCTTATACATTGACTACTTGCTTACAGTACTTACCGCTCAATGATGGAGTCAATTTTACAAAATGTATCCAATCGGGAAAGTAACGCATCCAATTGGGCTGAATCCACTTTCCGCATTGAGTCCTTCAAATCAAATTTCAATGGAGAAGATACCTTGACTAGATAAAGGCAGTCACCTTATATTGAGCGATTTCCAGTGCCACTCCACAGACACACAGACGACATCGGGATTCTGAAAAATAATGATGGAGCAGCTGTACGTGGGAACTCGGGGAGATATACAATGGACGATGGAAAGTTAGAGGTAACCGAATCAGATACTCTTTTGTTAGATTTTCTCACATTTCATTCAACCAGTGGTTGCCTAAAATCCTGGAAAAGCAATGCTTTGGGCAGGAATAGCCATTGCTGTGAAAGCTTGATTCCTTCGGGATTTTTAAACTACCTCGTAATCAGTACCTCTAGATTTAACTTACCGCTTCCGAGTAAGCACTGAATGGCGATTTGGAAAGCAGCCGCACGATGAACATCTCCAGATTCTCGAGCTGATAGACGAACACGATCGATTAGTGCTAGCGAATGGCATCGCCACTGAAGGCAAGCCATCTGGCAGCATTCCAGTAACATTCTACGGCTTTCGGCAAATGTATGTGAAATTGCCTAAAAATGATCACCATAGGGTCGTTAGAGGAGATCAGTGATTACTGTTCCTCAAGAATTTTCGCCAGGGAACTGCAGCATTCAAAAAAACGGATAGATACGTTTTGACTTAAACCGTTGGCTGTTTTCTCAAAAAGGCAGAAAAAGCCCAGTCGAAGCAAAGCCTCCCTCAGTCTCAACCTTATCGGATCGGAGCCCCTCATAAAAACTAACCCTCAATTCAACAGCATTAGAAACAACGAACCTTTATGTTTTCTATGATATTGAACATCTTGTACGCTTTCGTTTTTGACATTCGAATGGGTCCCGTGTACGAGTTGAGCACGATTCGTAACAGACTGCACATTACATCTGCTATTCGTGCACCCTGTTATATTCGCTCTTTAATTATCATATCCTCGAAAGGGCAACGACATTTTCCACTGAAATTCTTTACAAAGTAACTACTACCAATTATGTTCCCACAAACTGTGTGGGAAGAGTCAGGAATGCATTTAGACAAATTGCCAGTCAAAAAGTCGGTCCAACTGCTTTGGGAGCTCATACGAAAGGGAATTCCACTTACCTTCAAAATTAGCTCCACAACACCAAGGCTTGCAGCGGCATCCCGAGGTTCCTGACGTCGTACCTCTGCTCTCATCTGAACAGAAACTATGAAGCCTATACTTTTCCAAGTACTATTCGGGATCATTTTCCAGCTCTCAGTCTAGGTTGGGTAGTAATCTAAAGGTTTAAATGGGAAATTCCTCAAAAACTCCACATTATACCTTTGTCTGCCAATCTTCAGCTGCCGGCACATAAGACATGGCTTCCTCAAGCATGGCATCGCTTTGTTCAGCCATTAGGGTTTCTCTGAAATGAACATTATTAGCTTTACAACTGAACAGAGAAATTCCCCTGGAAGAAACAGTGATGATATATAGGTAAGCAAGGTTTTGATAGGGAATGAGCTGCCATTGAGACGATACCAACAAGGGAAGACTAAAATGCCAGTATAGTAGCATTTTCAGACAATTCGACGCTGACCTGACATGCTTGACGAGTTGTACGCTTTTCTTATCGACAGCGTTCACAATCGCTGGTACTTCTCTCATCAAAAATTCACAAGGAATCCATAGAATATCTCCAATCATATGGAAGGCCATAATCTGGAAAGAAAATTTTTTTTGAGTGGGGAATGGATGAGAATTTTCTGAGGTTGAATTCTCAGAAATGAACCTCTAAAGTTTTCTGTATGATCGAACTCTTTTTAGTGTTGTACTACTCTCAATGATGATGTGGCTCTTTATCCCACTAACAAGCCTATTACTAACTTGCTAATCCTGGGAAGTTACAAAAGGCGCTGTTGATCTGGGCGGATTGATTTAGGATTTGATCTCCAAATGAGTTGCGGCGCCAGACTTAACTGAACCACCTCCGCGTACGCCCGGCAGTTTCCTCTCCTGTTTTGTCCAATTTCAATTTTTTTTCTCTCAATTTTTTTTTATCGCCAGTCTTCTTTTTACAAATTTACCGGCCATAACATTGTACCTTCTTGTGACTTTTCCATATAATCCTTCCTAATTTGTTGTCATTGAGGGCGAAATGTAGTTGATGAAAAACAAACAACGACACAATAACCATCAATCGGTACTTGTCCGGCATGTCGCTATCTGAATATCGATCATTAGTTCTTTTAACAAATCAACAAATCTATGAGATTTAATCTTTCCAGGCTCAGTATGCGCCATGTACAAAGATCGCAGTGGCATTTGAATAGTAGGAGTTTAGCTCATATAAAGAACGACTTCTGAGAGCTGTCCCGTATAATCCGGTGTTTTTGATCCTCTAGACGAAGCTGGTACCACTGAATCGACCCTGGATGGGTGGATGGTATGACTAACTCGAAAGGATTTGATCAGTGGATTATAATCCGGCTGCGACACCTTACAACCAATAAAGACTATAACAACCCCTCCTATTTTTGCAGTTGGACCCCAAGTATAAGGCCTCAGTTCGTCCTGGGTAGTTCTCAAAAAGAAGTAGTAGTAGGAGCTACAGTACCTGCTGCTTTTTCCCATTGATTATAAATCTCAATGATTGCGGCTCGCATACGTGCAGCAAATTTTTTGTCCTCATCCAACTCTCCATAGCTTTGTTCATAGCAATTCTGTAGATGTACGAATTATAGTAAGCCGCAAGTATGCCGATGAGTCCTACCACGCTAAAAACCTACACGGAGACCGTTTCCAGCCATAACCTGACAATCAATAGTAGCGATAGTGCTGATAAGTGGACGAATTTCATCGAATGTTACTCCAAACTGAGCTGGATTATGTTGAGCAGTACCGATTGCTCTGTAATTCAATAAATTTTAGGTTCGTGTCAGTAAATCTTTACTGAGATCCTCAAGCAACTGGTAAGGAAGCCTTTACAGATCATATGCAACATCAACACCGAGCTAACCCAGACAGGAAGCGGGATGGACCACGCATCCGGGAACTACTAGTCCAGATACAGGTAAGATTCTCTTCCATTTTTAGCTCTCCTCTACGGTAAAATTCTTAGGCGCTTAATTCTAGTAGTTTTTTTTTNNTTTTTTTTTTGAAATTTAAGTCCACCTAACTAACCGTGAGTAACTGTTCCAATCATTTCGGATCGCTGGACGGCATTCAATAATTTTGTCCGTTTGGAGAAGGATCGTCAATAATTCACCAAGACCGAACCAAGCTCGGAATAGATTTCGATCTGGAGCTTCTGGCAAGTCCTTCGACCTGGAATATTCAACCAATGTTGGGCGGAAGTGCAGGTAATGATGCACTTTGTAATGAAATAGTGAATTGTAACTTTGCAAAAGTGAATAGTCCTAGTAACTAGTACGTACTTCGAATAGCACCCCTGTCTGTAAGTAATCGCTTTAACTCACTCCAAACCATGGAATCCTCTTATCTGGAATAGCAGATTGCGAAAAACCGAGCTGGTTCTGGCCAGGAAACTAGAGAGATCCAAAAGTACTGGCAAAAACGCTGCCATATCACGAACTGCATGACACTGATCGGCACTGTCCGAGACTGAAGGAGGAACTGCTTAGTCAGAACATTATCTTGTCACAACCAACAGAGTCTTTTGAAGCTCACCATCGCTCTCGTAAAGCAAAAGCGGGGGGAAGATCTTTTCAGCAGCTTCATTGCGTATTTCCGCTACCTCATTCAAGACATCTGCCAAAACCGTTGTGCATCCATCAACGATAGGGCAACCACTCCGGGTGAGAGATTCGATCTGACGAGAAGCGCAGAGGTCTAGTGCCTGAAATCAAACAAAATTCATTAGTTCTGCTGCTTTAGCCGTGAATTTGGTTTAAATTGGTAGAGGATAAAAGTGGTGGAATGGGAATTCGATTGAGATAATTCTAATCGATAATGAACAATATCGAGTCAATAAGGACCAGTGTCTTGCTCCGCTTTAGCCGCAGAGAATTCATATCAATAGAATTAGATGAGGTAGAAAGGGTACGTTGGTTCAAAAACCAATTGTCATTGTTGTAATTCGTTACCGACCAGAGACGAAATCCTATTTCGGGGCGTATGGAATTTTTTGTCTTTGTGCAATCGTCGAAATTCAATAGGTGATCGTAGCGCCCGATTTGTAGGTCATTTGAATAATTGCTACGCTTTTTCAACGGGTCATTGCAGTCACTGCGGTTTGATGCAGCGAGACCACTATTAGAAAGTTGACGCGTGCGTGCCCACGTCCGTGGGAATTATGCTCACGTTCCCACGGACGCACGCGCTCGACAAATTTTTGATAATGGTCTCACGGTATGAACGACTGTAATGATCCAATGGAACCGCGCCCTAACCATCCAAGTCTGACCCATACATTGCACCATCCAATCACTAACTGGATTTCTGCGGCGAGTGCCAACGGGGCGCACCCTTACCGGGAACAACGCATTTCACATGTCATTTCCTGCTTGCTGTTGTTTGTATGAAGCTATTGACAACAGTAAACAGACAAAGACAGGAGATATCAAGTAATTTGTCCCTTGTGGCTAGAGCCAATGGAACCAGTGGAGTCAGTGGAATGGAATGAAAGGCAGTGATAAGCCGTGCAACGTATCGTTCCGCATGAGACTGCAGTACAGTTGCTAAGGCATAAATCCTAACCGTAACTTCACTAAAATAATCAGCAGTTCCCATAGGTAAGAAAATTCAGTTAATTACTCGAATTTTATTATTTTGCTCTGATGTTTGGTGGCCAGAATACATCTAAAATAACTGGTTCCAGGAAAGAACAGATATCTGCCACTTCCGCTGAATACATGTCGAAATTTTGAAGAATCTTAGCACTACGTGATGGTGCACGTCAATGATTGTATAATGATATCCTAACCGATGAAAACATCATATCCACATTTGATTTGCTCGGTGATGTTCATATTCTCTCTGTGTGTTTTCGAAAACTGAACAATTGCCAGGATTCCAGAAAGGACTAAGGTATGTGAAGTGTTCAGTCAACTCACAGAGAAATAATTTTACAGTTAGTTGCAAGATTCAACTATTTCACACAGTCTTTGAGTGAACTTCTTCCTCTACATTACAGGTGGTTACTCTCAATAGGAGCTACCCAGCCACATACACACACCATGGGAGCCCAAGGAGATCAACATTATCCTCAGGTGAATTATTTCTGTTCAAGTACAGTGCAGGAATGGGAACTGGCTGAGGTAGAAACCAATGTAGTCCGATCAGGACGAGTGCTGCCTGAGGAGCACCGCTCACGTATGTGGGCGGAGTGGGACCCTTTGCCCAATATTTGGTCCTACATGGCCAACGAAACATACTACAATTACCATGGGGATACAACATTAACTACAACAGTAGTGAAGAGAGAACCTAGAGGGAAAACTCCGCTGAGGTTAGCAGCACTTCAACTGAACCCTACTCCAGTAGAGCTAAATTGGATTTGATATCCTGTGTTGTGGAAGTATAACCTGCGCTTATCATAATTCTTTCAAAAATGATGTTTCATCCTCCTATTGACCGAAGTGTATACATTCATCGTGGAATGGTGGAAATGGGGGATAGGTGGCGATAAGCGCGCGAGGCGTAATCACCACACAGCCGACCGCGCGCGACGATCGCCCTGGGATAGTTCTGCAGTGCATGCGCCGCGCGCGATGGTCGTTATGGCGCCTACTGCCCATGCTGGTCAAAGATACCTATTGATTAGACACTTTACTACAGACGCAAGTGACCGCATTTGCGGGCATTCACACTTATGTATTTTCGAGCCTTTATTGCTAAATTATCATAAATAATATAAAGCAGATGGTACCAGCGGCAGACCGAACGAAACCAGTTGCGAAAGAAAGGGGAGCCTCTGCCATAGATTTTACTCACACAAATTCTATGGAAATAGCGGCTGCGGAGCATAACGCGTGAATACAACACATGCAGAATAACTACATCTCGATAGTTAGTAATCAGTTCTTCAATACTGATGTATTTTCAGACCGATCTGCATCATTCTCGACGAAATCCGTTGGTTCGTGTGCAAACGCAGGCTGTGCAACCCCATGATGAACATACATCTTCTCAACACGCACATTTGAAGAGCAACAACGATCAGAGGCGTAATCGCTACTATAGAGGAGATGAAAATAATACCGTAGTTGCTCGGTCGTTGAGTATGCCAGTGAAGAAACAGGTGGGACTGGTGTTCATGAGTGGACTTTTTCTTGATACTTGGGGGCTCTCATTGCTACGAAAGTAGTCCACATTTGGGGCGTTGTATTCCGTCGAGCTTCTACTTCCTGAGAGTAGCAGCCAGGAAACCAAAGGCTGTGGTATACTTGCTACTGAATTTCTATCTCAGAAGATAATCCCCTTAGTCGACCACGCGAATATAGACGCCTTTTCTTTTTGTGATCAGAAGAAAAGAATGAGATACCATAAAAAGAAAAGATGAGCAGAGAGGAAGATGCAAAGAAAAAAAAANAAAAAAAAAGAGGATTTGCCAAAAACATTCAGATTCCCAATTGGTCAAACAAAACACGAGATGAGATATTGTGTGAGCTGTTCCTCGAGAAAAATATCGATCTGCGAAGCTCTCGGAAACTCGGTTGTGGTAGATACAGCAAAGTAATCACAGGACACTTTGTCTCGAATGGACATGCGGTGAGCAGCTTTGAGTTGAGCATCGAGCAGTACTTCATAAAGACCTCTAATTGTAAGCGAAAAGTACCATCAAAGAGAATTTGATTGACCACAAAAAAGCTCTTAATCATGATATGTGATCAGTCGATGCTACTAAGTCATCTATGTTTAGGTCGCTATAAAAATGATTAACACACAAAAGGTTACGGAAGAATTTCGCAGTAAATTTCTTCCAAGAGAGATCGAATGCTGGAAGCGGCTTAATCATCCTCATCTAGTCCGTATCTTGGGTCATTATGAAGCTATGCAACACGTGTTTCTCACGATGGAATTCGCCAGAGGAGGTGACATGGTAGGCTTCGTATATGAAAGACATCTTTAAAACTCTTAATCGGAAGTTTTTCACTTATTAGAAGCGAAAGTAGGCATGAAGAGTGCTATAAGGTTCTGCAAAACGACCACTTCATTCTCATCCTTCTGCAATACCTCCCACTTCCTTGAAATTCTAGCTTTTTGAAACATTGCAGCCGTTTTTAAAACAATAATCATCCTCTTGCCCTTCCCCCTGGATTCCCTCTTCCTTTACTTAACCGAAATCAAGGAGTCCTATACTCGCGCATCATTCTGGCGAATTTGGGGTTAGTGCTTACCTAACGTTTACCCTAAGACCTTGATGCGTTCCACAACAACATTTTCATTATCTGCCCCAACCACTGGAGGTGAGCACGACACCCCTATAATTTTTCAAGAGGATGAGGGTTGCTCTTGACGATCAGCTAGTATCAGTCACTATGTCTTCTTCGTCAAAGAGATCCACCACCGCCATGGTCAGTGTCAGAAATCAAACCCCATATGTTGAAATGGGAATTTGTTCGTGTTCTTACAGCAGCTAGACAGTGGAACCATAAAGAACTGTGGAACTAATCTTCGTTTAAATAAACTTTTGACTAAACTATAAACAACTTCTGACTATAAAACTATAATATCTTCTGTTGTAGTTGCAACATGTACAGAAGAAAGGACCCGTAAAGGAGCATCAGGCAATGATTTGGATGTCCCAAGTAATATCTGCTGTTTACTACATGCATACGGTAAGTGTTTCACAACACAGTGTTTGCCAAAAAACTGTGTGAGGTTATCACAGAAAATAGAGCCAACTATGGGTTTGTTCAGCATGGGATTGTACATCGGGATCTCAAGTTGGAAAATATCGTCATCTTCCCGGACGAAGGCATAATTAAAATCAGCGATTTCGGATTTGCACGTAGCGTAAGTGATTGTAGACTTAGAGTTTCAATGTACTTCTGTAACTGATTGAAGGATTTACAGGTGATACGAGGTGACGCCCTTTCTGAAACCTACTGTGGATCGAAATCATATTCTGCACCGGAGATCCTAAAAGGGGAGCCGTACGATCCATACAAATCCGATGTCTGGTAAGCTATTTTATAATCTAGTGTACCTTTCAGACAGGATAAATCAAGACATGATTAAAATTCTGGTTGAGTCAGTATCAGGTGTTCACTTAAAATCGTAAAGATACTTGACGGGGGTTTTTACCACGTAGTAATTGACCAAAATCCGTCAACACGCAATTGGCACCCATTCCTTAACATAATGATCTTGTCAACCTGGGCTGTAAGTAGAATGTCAAAATATTTAACTTAACTTTCTTCTGACTGAGAGAGTGGACACACAGACAATGAATTTGAAAACGGAAACTCTTTCCTGGCACTTATCGTACGCCTACTCTAGCAGCCTACCAATAACTAGAGTGGAATACTGTTAATTCTAGGTCAGTCGGCGTGATCGCCTTTGTGATTGTGACAGATTGCATGCCTTATTGTGAAAAACGTCCAAATCCACAAATTGTAGAAGCACAGAGGTAACTACTGCCAGATTTACGTCGAATAACGCTCCCTACAGGTATCAATCAACTCCATCGGTCTACGAAAATCCATTTCAGACTTCGAGCATACGAGTATCCTGCGAGGTTACATCTTTCAGCCGAATGTCGCTTCTCAATTGACACCATGATGACGTTTTCCTGGCGTGATCGACCGAATATCTCCCATTGCGGTTGCCTGCCATGGTTCCAGTCACTACCATCTAATACCTCCCACAGGTTAAAGAATCCTCAATTCCGAGTGAATTAGGTTAGGAAATAGATAGGAGGATAGTAATCACCTGTCACTGATTCGAGGCCGTTTTAGATAGCGCATGATTCTCAGTTTTACTAATTTGAAGAGAGATTACGTATAAAGTTTTGAGTGGTTGGTTTCAATAAAAAGTTTGAAAAAAAGAACAAAACATCCCAGAAATGGTACCTCCTCAAGCACGCGGTGCTGTTCTTGTGATGTAGACGGTAACGACTCAATGAGGTCTCGAAATCGTCCTAGCTCCAACTCCGCTGCGCGACCTGAACGCATAAGTTGTGGCTGATACACAGGTTTGCTCTTCTTGCTAAAACATAACCATACTTCTCTTTGTTTGTTCCATGTGGGTTACGATCTCTTCCCGATAACTTTGGCAAGCCCTAGGAAAAGCAATTGCATGTTTAAGGTTGGTTGCCCAGGTCTGGGTTTCTGTAGTATGGATGAACCTGCTTCTAACAGAATGACACTATCGGTCAGAATCATTTATTTAGAAAACTATAACAACTATGCCACATAACATCGAAGTAACATTAACCAAGCAACAATGAAAGGCTGGGTAAACAACCAAGAAACAAAACAACAAAATCAACAGTAGCTATTAGGTATAGGTAAAACCGAATCGATATTTTGCAGTTCAATTGAACAAATCTATCATTCATCCATCGCTTCGCTTTCTAACGATGAAGTTGCATTTGTTCCGAATCGTCCTACCTAAAATTGTACTGCGTAAAAAAAGGCAGCTTTTGACGGAAACCAAGGAAAAACGAACCCTTGGGTTGTAGGTCCATTTAGGGAAAACTCTTTTGTATAATGACATCATAACGGAATCAGCAGCATTCAGTTGTTGATCAAATCGGCATTTCATATGGCCATGTGTACCTTATAGTAAAGGTAATGGATGATGCGAATAGTAAAGTGAAGGTAAAATCTTTAGAAACCGTAGTTTCGCTACTAACCTAGGGCTTCTTTTATGTGTCCACGACGACCACTTGGTGTATACAATTCCACTGGCTTGAACCACTCGATATCTTCTGTAATCATGAAAATTTCATCTACTTTTGGAAGCTACTCCTTCCGGAAACCGAGGGGAACAGGAGGTTTTATAGATGGTAAAGAACTGACCTCTATTGAAGAACATGTAACGGCAAACCACAGAACGTTTATTGATTTTGAACGGGTGACCGGATAGAACAATTCGTTTTAGAACGATCCTATCAGGATTAACATCCAGTAACGATCCCGTGGCAACTAGCTCCTGAGAGAATAATGCTGCAGTAGGCTTCTAGCTTCTTTGAAATAGATGACGGAAACTATGTTCACCTCCTTGCCCGCTTTGCCTTCACGGAAAACTAGCACTGAAGCCGGGGGAAATGTGATTGGTGCAAAAACAGAAGCAACGCAGCACGCATTCGCAGGTAAATATCGTTCCATCTAAATATGTAGAGTTACATAGTTAGTAGTTTAAGGAATGAATTAAAAGAACTTGAAAATTAAATTTGAAACGCATTTTAATAACCTTGAACTTGTTTCCATTCGTGTGCTGACTGAAAACGGGGGATGCTTCGAATTTACGGAACCCAACACTGAAGATTAGTTTCTGAAACGGGTCATTTATCCGAAGTGAAAAAATAGTAGGGCGAAAAAAAGTCAAAAAGGGGAGGGGGAGAGCTCTGAAAAAGCAAACCTGTTTACTCATAATAGGAACCCTACATGAGGGATGTTTACGAATCACGAAGTTCAAGACAGACATACGTTGCTCATGGGGCAAGAGCTGATACAAAACCATGGGAGCAGATGGGTCCCACTGTTCTGGAATAAGTTTACATAAGTAAAACAATACCGCCCACCTATATGAAAATTCTTAAAAGAGATCTATAAAGTTATAGGTATCTCTACAGACATTCATATCTGTGAGCAAAGCGATAGCTGTCAGGGTACGAGGTAAGCCAATAAAAATGTAAAAAAAAAGATCAAATGGAGCTTAATGAAATGAATTATGCAAATAAAAAGGAACTCACGGGCAAGTGTAATGGGAACCCGGTCAATCTGTATGGTCACATATTGCCCAGAAAATACGCATGCTGTTGGATCATAATCACCAATTTCACTCAGAACAGTTTTTCTAGACTTCTTGTAGTTTTGGAATTGGAATATGCGGGCATAATCTGATGGTAGGTTTTCCTTTGGATCCCAAGGCGATGTCCTGCAATATTGCTGCTGTACGGCGCGAACATTTCCACGATAAATAACCTAGTTTCAATTCTGAAGAGCATATGATGGAGGAAAGGTAAGTGATTCAAACGAAAAATTACCTAAAACTCTTCAACCCACGGTACTTTTGGAAACGGATTCTGGCGAGGTCATTGATAGGAGTGTCCACTTCGTCAGGGAATTGCGCGTTTTCTCTCTCACGACGATATTTTTCCACCTAAGAAAACATGAGCTACTACTGGCATTTCTTTTGAGTACGGTAACTTGTCAAATGGTCCTTTACCAACATACTTCGTCGAGGTCATCAGCTTCATCTCCATCATCCACTTCTGACATCATCTCTTCGACCTCATCAATATTTCGTCCTTCTCCTTCACTCGCTTCAGTAGCCGCTTCCATTTCCATTTCATTTCCATGCTCTTCCTCTTCCTGTCAAATGTGCAAATTCAATTTCACCCTACTTTTGAAAATTATTGAAGACCCACATCATCGTCGCTTTCCTCTTCATCACCAGCAGAGTCATCATCGTCATCAACAATCCAAGCAGCCTGATATGATGAAGTTCCTTTAGGCACTTTACGAACGTCTGCCTCACTTTTTACTAAAAAAGTCAGAGTAATACAATCAACTAAGATTTCAATAAACTCACATTTGGCATCATCAGCGACATCGAACTCATCAGGCCATGTCTGCTCAGCATCCATTGGATCCGGAACTATTTCGGATTGTAAGGTTTCACGTCGTGCCTCATCAGCAGTCACCAACACTTTCGGAGTAGTATCTTCATTGGTGACAGTCTTCTCATTCTAAAATGAAATGCTCTCATAATGAACAAGGACAACTTCCGAAAACTACCATCATTTGCCTTACACGCTTCAGTGGATGTGGATCAGAATGCGCGAGTATACGTCCTATTTGGAAATCTCCCCATCCTTGAATATGGACCAAATGATTAACGTTCCAAGTCGGACCACGAAGGTAACCGCTAGCCAACACAGAACATATGCCTGACTAGAAATACAGCATTCAACAACTAGTAAAAGGGTAAACCAAAAGTTTTACCAACGTTATCAGAGTCAGCAAGCTCCAATTTCTCCACTAAGATATGGGGTCGGCGTTTCTGTAGCAGCATCTTGGTCTTTTTCATGTCAATAAAATGTCGAACTAGGAGAACTCGCTCAGGGTCTGTATCACAACAAAACAACTTGTTTGTAACGAGATTTCTGAAAACAAAAAGTCAACTTATAAACTGATGGTACGGTCCAAAAATCTGAAAACTTACTCATCAGTGACCAACGATTGTACATGCTTCCTAGCATCTTCACGCTTCTTTCCAATAGGTATTTGACTGAGATTGGAGGTCACATTCACAATGGATGGCAAGCCTGAATAGAAACCAGTCGCTCCTTATGGAACCTCCAGAATCTGATAAACCTAGAGTCCGTGAAATGAAATTCTAATCATATGAATGACACGAACCATGTGCTTTTATAATAGTGAGGAGAAGGCGATTTTCCTCATTGAGTTCCCCGTCCGTAGGCCACAAGAAACAGACGATATCCGATACCTAGCAGCAAAGAAAAGTTTCAACTGGTGATATTAGCCACGAATTCTTGTAGGACTACCTTGATACAATCCAAAACATCGTCAACTCTTTTGGGATCTGGGGTAAGCAGACCAATACGTGATTTGAACCGAGGTACGCTGAAAAACGAATTGACGAGAGAAGTCACAAAGTCTAAAAGTTGAAAGTACTAAAAAGAACTTACGCTAGATAAACAGTATTATGCCCTGATGTCCGTACAATAGTCTCATCACAGGACGCAACCCCGTTTACGAAATTGGCCGGGGTTTGGCTCCCTCCAAAAGACAGAACTGTCTGAAATTGAACCTGCAGCATCCCAAGAATAGATACTTGTCTATGAAGAAAGGTATTCGTGAATGAAGAAAAGCAAGGAATGGGACTATAGCGAGTATTGTTACAAAGAACTTACAATCAGTGTTGGAGCTGACAGCCCTCCATCTAGGCCACGGCGTTGTTCAAGAACAGTTCGCCGTTTGTTGGCTCGAATTTGGGCAGCTTGTTGATGGCGTTCGCTTTTCGACAGAAAACGTTTCCGTGATCTAACTACTGCAGAAACTGCCACACGACCTGAACAGGTCTCAAAAAATAAAACTGAAATTCTGACGGAGCTTCGTAGAAGGGGACACACCTCGATTTTCAGCGTCAATTTGTCCTTTTGATCGTTTTCCTTTGAAAGTTTTATGTACTTTTGGTGGCTTTTTAAATAAACCAGGTTGATGACCCGTGCTCATCTGAAGTCAATAAATAATGGCTGAAAACAGAACAAATATAGCATCGACTGGGCATGAACGGGTTAGTTTAGCGGCTCTAAAGCTGAAATTGTACTTAATTTCGAATTAGAAGTTTCCCATGAATACTTATTGGATACCTTTTTGAAATACGCTGCAATACCCGACGTTGAAGCAGACTAATGAATGTATCCTGGCAACCCGAACAACCCACCCAATAAATTATTTTTAATGGAAAACAGATGGATCACATAAAGTTTTTCTTCAATTCCAACGATGGAACCCTTACATGGCTTCTTCACTTCCGAATAAGAACACAAACTTCACTAAATACACAAGAAATCAAAACGCAAGAAACTTCAGAAGTTTCCTAGCTCTAATCAACAGGTGATAGAGTTGATAAGGGAAGAGTTGCGGGACCGCCACCGGTGATTTTCTTTGTAGTTCGGTGAGGCGAGTATTACGGTGGTTTCGCATTCTCCAAGGGACTGTGTAGTCTTTAGCGTAATACCTCGAATTTGCTCGAATCCCATTCTCTGGGCTTCTTCTTGTCTGGGAACTTGGCAGATCTGAACTCTTCTACATCGCTTCATTATTGTTTTATGTTTTATTTCGGTACTTTAGAGACAATTTCTGACTAAAAGACAGGTGATGACTTAATTTTTGGTCCAACAACGAAATGTTGCCAATTGACGTCACTTTTAACAGTCTTGAAGATTTTATCATCGCTTGATCAAGTTGTTTAAGGGTAGTTCTAGCAACGAGGACTAGGTTCTCGCTCCTGACTCGGGTTTCATGGCTGACAACGTAGTTCCTGCTCCTGCACCACCTCCACCCGCTTCATCTGCACCGACCTTCCGTCGTGGATTCGTGAAACAAGTAAGGAATATTTTTCTAGAATTTATGCTTTGGAACCTTCTTTATGTCATGCGACCCATCAGATGTAAATTTCGGTTCAAAGTCGTATAATACTTGAAAAAAAAGTAGCAGTTGTTATCATGATACCAATAATCAATGATCGATTCTCCTAAATGTGCTCACAAGGCTGAATCCAATCGTTTTTTTTATTAATTTCCTTCAAAAGGTTGCTACTTTCAAACTCAAGATGCAGATATTTTGTTTCATTAGGTCTGTTCAAGAAATGTGATGAGAGATAAGTTTCCGAGTCTTTTTGTGTCCGCAAGGGTTGATTCCGTTGAAGAGCGTGCTTCTTATGTGAGCATCATTGCCCAGTCATTAAGGTCACTAGGGAGGTGAGTTCTTCTTAATGTTCAGCCTTTATGGTCAAAAGGTATGATAGCTCCATGTATCGTTTGAGTTTTCTAAAGATTTTAATGGAGAAGTAATTTCGTTCAGGATGTTGTGATGATTTCCTTAGTTTTTTTTTTCGGAGTGCTCCAGGTTAAGGAAATTGAAATTCCAGCTAATAGGAATAGGCTTATATGTTTCCATGGTTTCGATAGTCAAAAGCTGCGTGTTCATTCAATAGTGCCCTAACATTTGATTCCATTCCATTTGACATGGCGTTTCAGTATCGGTAGGTTTCGAAATTGCTCAGTGCCGCTTGCGGTCGCTCATTAAAATAACGACGAGCGTGGTTCTTTGTCTTGTTGCTTAGTTATAGAATGAATTTGTGTTGGAGCAAAAATCGATTCAAGGGAGCCATCACAATCTCTACACATTCATCTTGATCTTATCTTCGACTTCATAATGATTTTATGAATAAAATTAGTTCGACATAAAATAATATTTCATAATGTTTGACAAGCAGATGTGTACATATTTGCGTTCATTGCTTTGCTTCAACATTAACGTGAACAGTTCATATGCGTGCCAGACCCCGTTGTATTATACGTCTGAGTCTTATCAGTCGATATGCCATAGAACAATCCAGAAACCGCTGTGATCGAAGAATATTTTTCCTTTTGAAAACGGCTGTAACGGCTTCAAATAAATACTACCGAAGCTGTGCCAATTTGCAGATTGTTGTACAGGTTCACCGCTCCCACTACTCTACATATAGTCCTTACTCGTACATGGATAGGATCTGATTAATGTGACTTCCTTACTATCAAGGATAGTTTATCCCGTTGTTGGGTTACCTTGGACTATTTCTGTTGAGTTGTCAATAGGGAAATGCTATTGAAAGGGACGAGAGTTCCAGAGAGTTAATGTTGGGGTTTTCATCTTGCAATCCTCTTCTTGTTCAGGTACTGTCTGGTGATGCCGTAGTTCTGCAAGGTCAACCAACAAATGGTCCTCCACCAGAGACCACTGTCTACCTTAGCAACGTCGTTGCCCCAAGACTCGGTAAACGTCCAACAGAAACTACCGCGGCTACCGTTGACGAGGTTTATGAGTGGTTTTTCATTTTCATTAGTCAACATACGTATGGTATAGGTTAAAATAGATAAACTCTACCAATATTTTCAGCCTTTCGCTTGGGATTCGCGTGAGTTTCTTCGTAAGAAAATTGTCGGTCATGTGGTCACATTCGTAAAAGAGTACACTGCTGCATCTGGACGTGATCATGGCAAAATTTACCTGGGAGGAACAAGTTAGTGTTCATCTACGCACTTTAGTTAAATTAGTTTTCACGTCCTGTTTCCGTCTCTTCTAAGTGTTTTGCTGAGCTGACAAGATGTCATCTCATATTTCTTTTTTTGTCTAGATCCTGACAACGCGGAAAATGTCACCGAAACTGCAGTCGCAGAAGGTTGGGTGGAGGTTAGACCTGGAAAGATAGCGGAGTGAGTCAAAGTCTTTTTAAATCAAGCTAATTAGAATGTTTTGCTTTATGAAAACGGCATAACAGGTCTCCCAATGCACTATCTTTTCAGTGAATATGTCACAAAGCTGCTCGAATTGCAAGATCAAGCTAAGGCTGCTGGGAAGGGTAAATGGGGTAGTTCGAGCGATGCAATTCGAGAGGTGAAGTGGGTCATTGAAAATCCGAGACAGCTGGTGGATCAATACAAGCAAAAACCTGTGGATGCTGTTGTTGAGATGGTTAGTTTTTTTAGCTCCCATCGATTTCGAAGATTTCTTAATGGTTTTTTTTGCGCCGATAAGCGGTTAAAGATATAGCCAAGTGTGGGATGTGCTGCTGTTATGCGTGATAGTTTTTAAATGCTCCCTAACTTCTATTTCTACCTCATAAGAGCTTCAGATGATTGTATGCTTCTGATGTTTTTTTTTTGGTTGTAGTGCTGATAAGAGTCGTTTATGAGTGTTATTTGACTGTGGCTTTGCTGTTATGTACCTTTATCGTGATATTTTCCTCCGATGTTTAGGTCCGAGATGGATCAACAATACGGGTCATGCTTCTACCCAGCTTTGAATACATCACCTTACAATTGTCTGGTGTGCGAGCACCAGCAACACGTGCCGGAACTGATGGAAAAGCTGAACAGTTCGCAGAAGAAGCTAAATACTTTGTCGAACAAAGACTTCTGCAGCAAGATGTCAAGGTATTTCCTTTTTTTCAGGCCCGTTTTCCACAGAAAGCTGTCCTCGATGTTTTGCGTGATTCTCAGTTTTTAGGTTGTACTCGAGTCGACGTCAAACCAGAATCTCGTTGGTTCGGTTCTTCATCCAAAAGGCAATATCGCCGAATCGTTGTTGCGTGAGGGTTATGCGAAGTGCGTTGACTGGAGTATTGGACTGTGCACTGGTGGCGCCGAGAAGCTTCGAGCTGCTGAGAAGTTCGTCATTTTCATATTCTAAGTCTTACTGTTGCCAACACTGATATCCTGTTGATTTAAGGTTGGCCAAAGACAAAAAGCTGCGGTTGTGGCGAACTTATCAGCCTTCTGCTGCAAGTGCTTTGACTGGGGACAAGAAGACCTTCACAGGAAAAGTCGTCGAAATCATTATGTCTGACGCCATGATGGTTCGAAAAGCTGATGGCTCAGAAGTCAAGATTCACCTCGCTTCAGTGAGATTGCCAAGGTCAGTAGGTTGCTATGCCTGAATGATGTTCGTATCGATTTCTAAGTAAAGTATAAAATTTTTGGTGTTGTGAATTAGTTTGTCTCTGATAAGTAATTATTTTAAGGGACTCTGACGAAAAGCCGTCCGTTGGAAGGCAATTCCGTCCGCTCTATGATGTTCCATTCATGTTCCAAGCGAGAGAGTTCCTTAGGAAGAGGTTAGTCGCAATTTCGATTTTCTGTTTTCTCTAATTGCTATTTTCACGAAATGAACTTGTATTTTAAGGTTGATTGGTAAAACTGTCACGGTGACAGTGGATTACATCCAACCCAAGTCGGAACAGTTCCCTGAGAAGACGTGCTGCACTGTGAAAGTTGGTGAACTTAACATCGCGGAGGCTTTGATTCTAAAGGGACTGAGCAAGGTGGTGAGACATCGATCGGATGACGAGAACAGGTTAGTGCTGTTAAAAAGTGCATATACTTTTTCGATTGCTATCGTGTTTTTCCAGATCGTCTGAATACGACGCTTTATTGGCTGCAGAGGCAAATGCTGAAAAGAGTAAGAAGGGGTTGTTTGCTGATAAGAGTGCTGACAAAAAGGACACCCTCCGTATCCAAGAACTTCAAGGAGATCTGGCCAGAAGCAAGCAATTCCTTCCGTATCTGCAGAGGAGCACGCGGTACGTTTTCTATCAATCAGCTCCTCTTCGGCTTGATATTATTGGTTTATTTTTTAAGAGCAGAAGGTGTTGTGGAATTTATTGCAAGCGGATCGCGGCTTAGGATCTACATCCCCAAGGAGACGGTGGTTATCACGTTCCTACTTGGCGGAATAAATTGCCCCAAGGTGAGTCCAGAAGTTCGCACATTTCTTATAGCAACCAATTGCAAGGGTTGATTGTTCTAGAGCGGCAGGCCCGGACCAGGAGGAGTAACAGGTCCATCGGAACCTTTTGCTGAAGAAGCCGCTGCTTTCACTCGTCGTCTGGTACTACAACATGAAGTCGAAATAGAGGTTGAAGGATTGGACAAGATGGGAAACTTCATCGGATATCTGTTCCTTACACCTGAAGGAGGCGGCAAGCCACAGAACCTCTCTGAGGTGCTGCTTGAACAGGGCCTAGCTACATTGCATTTCACTGCGGAAAGGAGTGCACACTACAACCAGCTGGCGGCAGCGGAACAACGTGCAAAAGCCGCTTTGTAAGTGGTTCTTCGTTCCTCTATATCCGCACTTTTCTCCCTCTATTGTGTTGTGTTAAGGAGAAATATCTGGCAAAACTATAAGGAGGAAGAAGTTGTACCTGATGAGGTGATTACCCAACAGAACGACACGGCCGAAAGACGAGTTCAGTATAAGAAAGTAGCTGTCACAGATGTCTCGAAGGTATGCTTCTTGAATTTATCGATTTGAAAAGAATCGGATGGGTCATTTCTTATCTTAAAACAACGAGGCTTAAGTATTTCAGTGGAAATTTTGTCTCAGCCAACTTTTCATGCTTGATTTTTAAGGGTACCCTGAACTTTGCTGCACAACTCGTTGAGGACGGACCGAAACTCGAGAAGATGACTGCGGATTTCCGTGAATATCTTCGCCAGCACCCACCCATGACTGGAGCATTCAACCCCAGGGTAAGGTGAAATTGCTTTACGTATTCAGCTTTCCCTTCGTATTTGACAGTTACAGCTATTTTTTTGGTTTTAGAACACTTTATATTATTACCATGTAAAAATTGTATAATCTATAGTACAAATAGTTTAGCGCGGTGACTTGTGTGCGGCACCGTTTTCTGTTGATGGTTTATGGTATCGTGCCAAAGTGGAAAGCGTTCGATCTGGTCAGGCAGAGGTTCTTTTCGTGGATTATGGAAATGTAAGTACTACTTTTCGGTCTTTCAAATGAATCCTCGATAAATTTTCGATGGTAATACTTTAGCGAGAAACTGTACCAGCTACTTCCTTGGCTCAGCTTCCACCAGGATTTGCTTCTTTCCCACCAGGAGCGAAAGAATACGGACTGGCCTTGGTGGCGATACCAAATGATAAGGTTTCCTACCCTTTTTTCGTGGTAGTGGAACTGATATAACATTCTTTTGTTTTCCAGGAGTATGGGTTGCAGTGCGAAGATGCACTCCAACAGTTGCTATTCTCTGTTCCCACTGCCGAAATCAATATTGAATACAAAGTTGGCTCAACTGAATACTGCCAGGTAAATACCAGCTTTTTATGACGAAATTCCGCTTACTCGAAAATGATCTTTATTCTGGTGCTTTAGGTGATGATTGAGTGTGCTGGAAAGAAACTTGACGTGGGCAAAGCTCTAATCGAAGATGGTTACGCGTTGGTTGAAAAGAGGAAGGAAAAGAGACTTCAATCAATGGTGATTTCTTTTCCTGGACGCTTACTCTTACAATTAGTTACCAA
>UZAF01019297.1:0-10378 GCA_900617895.1 Haemonchus placei
GGGGGGGGGGGGGGGAGACACTCGGACATAACGTCTTCCCTGTTGAATCCCTGCTGAAGGTGAAACACTGGCACTTTGACAGGGTATATAGGATGTGGGAAGATCGTAGATATTTGCTGGCGGGAATCAATAACAGTTGATACCTCCCGATAAAAGGACTAAGAAGGAGCCACTACGTCTATATCACCCTTCGTATTACCAGTGAAGCCTTGGAACTTTGGTTGTTGATGTGGAATGTGAAGGGACTATAGATGATCAAGACAGCACCAATAACAAGTGCTCTCGGTTTATAAGGAACAGCGATCAAGAGGCTACTGGGTTGACAATGGAACTCTGGCATTTCGGTGGGATCGAAGGCGGTTAGTGTCAGTGAATGATGACAAATGCAGCCGCTGGAAATTTTCTGCCAACCTAGACGCTCTCTCCTCGGCATTCTCACGCTCACGCCCTGGGCGTACAGCTTATATTAAACCTGAGAAGTGTAAGACCGCTGAAATGTAGAAAAATAAGAGTTTAATTCTCAGAACTCCCGTTTCACCAAGGCTACATGGCATGGTAATGTGAAGAGGTGTTATATAATATTAAGTATCTTGAATAGTGCTACATTTCTGACGAATACTATCGAGAAGAATGGAACCAAGTACAAGAAAGGGCAGACCTAGAATCTACTCTAGCAAGAATGAGCGTTTGCGAATCAGACGACAGCGAGAATCATCACAAGAAAGGACCGTTAGCCTGAAGCCGATGCGGTGAGCCATCAAGGAAGGCGAGGAAATGAGACTTCGGAGGAGCGAAGTGCGAGATTGCGCGACAACATTGACCGCAGAGGCGCAGATGGCAGCATCAGTCTCTGAGGGACGGACTCCGGGCATCTGAGGGAAGTTTCTTAAAGGGAGCAAGAAAGACGTGATTCAGTAAATGCCGCCCAACGATCCATCAGGCTCGAAAGAAGCACTCGAAAAGTGTAGAAGGCGTAAGCGTGAGAACGCCGAGGAAAGAGCGTCTAGGTTGGCAGAAAATTCCCAGCGGCCGCAGATAAGACGAGAGTCGCAAAACGCTGAGGAGCGGCAAGCGATGCTTTATGAGAACGCTCTGCGTTAGCAAGCCAGGCGAATATAGGAAAAAGTCGAGGAGCGGTAAGTGAGACTGCAAGGGATTCTTCAACACGGGCGAAGAAGGAAACAACGAGAAATCGCTCAGGAACGACAGAGGAGATTGTGGTCAAACGCTCAAATTTAGCAAAAAAGATGTGCATCTGAAAGGTTGGAGGAACAAGCGGCTAAGTTACAAGCGGAGGTGTTGCGCCTCCAAAGAAGACGAAAGGTTGAAAGCGCGGAAGCGCGAGTAATCCGGAGGCAAGAGGATACTTACAGACATCAGAGTCGTCGCTCTGTGGAAAGCGAGCTTGAACGATCTGTGCGGTTACAATCAAACGATTCAACCAAACGCCAAGACGAACTAGACTTCCGGAATTTCCCGAAGCTGCCCTGCTCACGTGCAGAACAGAAATTAACCAGTTAGGAGAGCTCAAAAAGCGATGAGTATCAAATGTCAGAACATTTCACATTCGACACTCAGCAAGGATGGACACCGAGGAGGTGGGGAGGAAATCAGATTGGCAGAATGGTACAGAGTCGCCTAAAGATACGGTAAGGGGCGATACTGCCCAAAGATACTCCTTCTCAACACAAAGGGAAAATTCTTTCCAAGACCTAAGAACTGTCGATGGGGTCACCTATTATTCACTCACCGATGCAACAAAGGTTGCTGGATTTTTAAGGTTGCTGGATTTTTGGACGATGGCAGGTACTACCACAAGGATTGTGATAAGAATTCTCTGATGTGATTTAAGACGATTACGTCTATCAGGGATTTCACAAAGAACATGCTGTCTGTCGTTTTAGCCTATTTCGACGTCCTGATCGCATGGCCATTGCGGGCGTAGATTTGAAGGCACAGTTCACGATAAAAATGGTTTCTGAGATCCCCCTATCGTATGATTTCGAGGTTCCGCTTAACACCATGCCTGTCGCATTAAGATCGAAAAGCGCTTTGTGTAGGGCATATTAAAGGACCAGAAATTGTATCGTGTGAATGCCGCGCCCACAGTGAGCGAGTTTCAACCGCATTTTTGGGCTGCACTATCTCAAGGGACTCCTACGTAGGAAATTTAAACAACTTGTCACAACAGTGAAAAGACAACGACAGCTAAAGGCAAATTCGCACAACTTCGGCTTAATGAAGTTAACTCTCCGCGCAGATGAAGCAAGTGAAATCTCGCTCAAAAACCCCTTACATGCCACTCCCGTCATGGTGATCTCACTTAAGCTCTATTTCCAATACTATAAGAGAGCCTTGTTCACGCCGAGTAGGTGGGTTTTTTCGCTTTCATAGTCATCTATGTCCTGCTTACATCAAAACTTCCTTTTTTCAACCTAAAAGGATACCTCGAATGTCGTGAACTGTGCCTATAGGGGTGATCATTACTTATCCTACAGCGGAAAGACCAGCAGTACCGGCACTGCCAAATATTTATGCAAGTTATGAGCAAAGCGGTTCGCAGCAGTACCAAGCTTTGAATATGAAGCAAAGGGAAGCGGTGTACGATATTCTTGCTGCTTTGGATGGAGCTGAAAATAGATGCATGTTCGTAGACGACCTCACCGCCAGCGGCAAAATATATCCTCACAACAGTGATACAGTTTGCCCGCACAGCATACCTATGGGAAAGCGACACCGAGTGCTGTGGTAGCCTGGATGGGTATTGCGGCTAACTTGCTTCCAAGGGAACGCACTGTGACCTCCATTTTCAAGCTGAATATAAACGATGGCGGTTGAATATCCTCAATGGAACGGCTACAAAAAGAAGCACATCAGCTCAGGGATAGTGACATGATCATTCTTCAAAATCTCAATGACTCATTTCCCGTAAAGCTGCCGATTGCCTTTTAAGAGATATAATGCAAACAGAGGCACCTTCGATAAGGTAAGGGTAACTTTTGGCAGATCTTGCCAGCTGTTAAACACAGTCAAGGCAGGGATATTATAGAAGTTTGCGTTTTGAGGTCCTGACGAAGAATCGAACGATGAAGAAGGTCACACAGCTGTTCCAGTAGAGATGATGTATACGACGGATATAATTACTGAAATTTTCGGTGATGTGCTAGACCCGTCGAAAACTTCAAACCTCTGTCCAAACGCGGTTTTGGCGCCGAAGAGTATATAGTCCAGCAATTAAACCAGGAGGCTCTGCAACGTCTCATCGCCAGCACAGCGCAAAATGCAATTTCCAAAAGCGTCGGTGAAGCCGTCAACCAAGAAAGACAGCCGCTTCATATGTTCCAGTTAAAGTACCTGATTTCTCTCACACCCACGGGAATGCCCCCACACGGACGTGAAACATTTGGGCATTTTACAATAGGTTGGAGGTTTATTTGCGGAGGTAGAAATTACCGGCTAGCGATAAATTCTAGGATAGACAACTATCGAGATCAGAAAACCCCCTTCAGGCTTCGTCGTCGCCACTTTCCACTACGCATTGCTCCTGCGGTGACAAGCATTTAAGCTCAGGCCGGTAGTTAAACAGATGGGGTGCATTTTTTCGAAAAGATGTCTTTTCCCATGGCCAACTCTACGTTGCGCTCCAACGTGCAAGAAGGCCTGACGGAATCAAAGTGGAGGCTTTTCGAACAATTTAAAAAACATACCAGTAATTAGTAGAATTTCGCAGTGATCATTTTTAAACGACTATCCTTTAAAGAGGTGAGCTGACGGGACCGAGTTGACGCAATGAGAGCTATTCGAACAATGCCCATCAGCGATGCAATTATTTTTAAGTCAGATGATACGCCAAGGGCAAAGGATATCTGGGAAAAATTGCTCTCAAAATCTAAACACAGCGCATGAGCCTCTCAATTTCACAACGCACGAGCCTCTGCGGAAATTTAATCATATTACTTTGAATCTCCCTTCAACGAATAGAAAATTCTATTTCAAGGAACTGGAAGACCTGTCGGGGACCCAACCGTCAAAGCTACGTCACTTGCTTCTCCCTCGCGAATAACCTTCACACTGAATATTTTTTCTATTTGTTTTCGCTCTCTTGCCCTTCGTGTTCGTTCAGACTCTGCTTTGAGTCTTATAGAAAATAATTCTGTGTGCTCTAGTGCACTCTAGTGCTCTAGTGATCACACTATTTGTTTTCTTGCAAAAAAATTTATTGGGCCTTTCGAAAAAGCATTTGCTCTCCTAAAAAAAGTATTTGGAAAGCAAGATACTACGGGGGTGATGACTTAAATGGATGATCATGATAAAAGAAGGCAAATAATAGAAATTCCGTAAGAAGTGGCAAAAACAGCTATTTAGCTTAACCCTTCGAAGACAACGCTAATTGCGACGTGTCGCTTCTGTGAGGCTACTGACCGTTTTCTTCCTGCGCAACCTGTACCTATCGTTCACATGATGTTTCATTGCGTTTTTGCCATAAAACCGTATCTCTTGATCTTTTCGATCAGAACGAAGGAATACAGGCAACTGACCAGTTTTAAACGGAAAGGAAGAGATCCCGGCGTCAGCAGGGCGATCCCTCTGGTATCGGGTAATTCCACGAAATATCCACAAAGATTTGAAACTTGGAAGGATTTGAGAGAAGTCTCTAACTCCGTCGAAAGGCAACACTTCCCATTCATGAACAGAGGGTTTTTGTGAACCCTACGGCAGCTCCTCACTAAAGCATTTTCGTTGGATGAGAACTATGAATCAACCCGTACCATTGTCTCTTTGTTAGCAGCACCGTATTCAACCCACAAAGAGCGAGCGAAAAAATGTCTGACTGGACTTTCATAACTACTATCCCCCTGAAACTTCGATGTTCCAATTTGGAAAAGGTGCAGATAACAAGACAGGAACATTGCCGGGGTGATAGTGAGTGATAACATTCGGTAGAAATTGATGAAGAATTCTAGAAAGCAAGTGCCTTTGCATTCAGGTGATGCCTTGGCACTTTGATCGGGGATGTAGATCAGGAAGGGAACCGGCTGGTTCGGTCGAAACATCGAATTTCCACCCGAAAAACGTCCAAAAACCATCGCTGAAGCGACACCATGCCTAGCAGCAATTGGTGCTTGGGGTCTGTTGGAAACTTACTAAAAGGTCGCCCCCGAACGAAGTCTCATCTGTGCCGAACAAAAAGAAACTTGGACTTGTCGCTCCAGACTTCGAGGGTCCGGTGGAGGTGCGTGGGCGTCCGTCGAAGTTGAGCTCGTCTAATTTCCAGAAACACCTAGTCTTTGACAAATGTTCTCTTCCATGTAGTACAGCATCCTGCGAGCGTCTGTTGATGTTCCCCTAGGTGGTAGTGACGTCACCGTCGCCGATATTTTGGCCATTGTATCGGAAGATATTCCCCTGCGACCTAGGCTTGACGCCCAAATAATCTTCCTTTCGTTCTCATAAGCGGTAATCCGTGGCTTCCAGCTGGCTATTTTGAGCCTCTGCACGTTTGAGCACTTTCGACAGCCCTTGCATAAGTGGACATTGATACAGCAAACTGCCCTTAAGCTTGGGCATGGGTCAATCACTGTTCACTGCCCGTTGCAATAGCGGAAAACTGCCCTTCGTTCAGAAAAGATGAGAAAAGGTTTGTTCTATTACTGAAAGTGACCATCAAGCAACTCGTTACTCAAAATACTCGGGAGAACCTACCCACAGAATATGCCGCTTTTTTTTGAAAAAAAAATCACCCACTCTGCGGGAAGCGAATTACCCCCTATGTCGCATCGCAAGAGAGTCGATAATGTTCAAAAGAGTGCTGTCAAAAAATCAATCACAAACGCTGAGTTCGAGATGAGTTATGGCAAAATAGGTTCATGGTGATTCAATAGAGTATTGTATATACAGGGTGCCCCATAATTATGGGCGCCAATTCATAGCAATATATCTGAAGCTTCTCAGCTGCGAAGGACGATGGGTTTTATGCACCTCAAAAAACACCAATTGCTACAAAACGCCACAATCACATTGCGAAATACCACCCACTGCTGCGGATAGAGGACCAGAGCTTGCTCTCGACCTGATTGCATGTGGCATGCAGGTATCCTTCTCCATTTCTTCCCGGCCGTTCTTTAGTCTTGATTTCTAGGACTCCAAACTGGGATTGCAAACTCGACAGGTCCTCTTCTAATCAGGGACCATACGGAGGGGTCAAGTGAATCTAGTTCTAGAAAATAGGATGGCCATTACTTTTTGTCGATGAAGTCGGGCAGCTGTCGTCGGCACCACTCGCGGGCAAACTTGGCTCTGTGGGCTGGAGTAGCGACCTGCTGGAAGGACTATGAAATGTTTCAGAAAACGTAGTCGGATCAATGTTTTATTTACTTCCATTAGTACGCCATTTGAGTACTGGTCTTGATCAATTTTCACGCCGACACCGAAGAAACCGAGCGTCTCACCTCTTGCCAGTGACTTTTCAAAAAACATCATTTTAGTGTTCTTGTAGCAACCTTCTTGTGAGAGATTGCACGCTAGATGTTTCTTTCCGGAACGCGAACATTTTGGTTGTTGAGGGATGGTTTTATCGTAGAAATTTTTTTGGCCAGAGAAAACGATGAAAGGTCGTGTCATCACTAAAGTGGGTCTGCGACTTTCTTCATTTGTTGGTCCTGCAGTGTCTGTTTAGATCGGAATTGAAGCAGAACTTCTGCATACAATAGGAATGGCAATGAAGCTTCTGCATGACCTTCTCGCTTCGCGATAACTCCGATAAGCCGTGCCCGTTGACTTCCTTTTGATGAGTCACCCGGGATCCCGACCGACTGGTAGACGAACCATTTTGATAGTCCTATCTTTGGAATCATCGGCCTTTCTGCCTTTACTGGTTTGTCTCTGATTTAGTCTTCTTTTCCATATCGTTTATTAGCCTCCTATATGGTTATTATAAAAATCCCAAGGAATTTCATAATGCTCTTCTACCTCTCGTGGTCAAGTGGCATTGTATGAACCCCCTCCATATGAAAGATATTGGGAGTTCCACATCAGTAACCACGCATATTGCAAGGGAACGTTCTTATGCAGCTAATCAATAGCAGGTTGTGTGAATTTAATAAATTATTTCTACCTTAGAAATTTCTGAATTTTGGCGTCCATAGGAGATCCATCCCTTTATATCCACGGACACCTTCAGTGGGCGTTCTCTTTCAGTGGATGATCCCTAGCCGGTTTGTCATAGGCTTCGTGGCGCCGACCTCAATTTATACCTTTTGTATTATCGCAAGTGTGTCCCTGTGTGGAGGGTTGCTTTCGATCGTCACCCTGCACATTGGCTAATTCAGATGGCTTCATTCGAGTGCCTGGGAAAACTCAAATCGCTCCAATCCAGAATGCGATTCGGAACCGTCTCCAGAAGACAAGCTCGTTGTCCACTCTGGGACAGCCCGGCTAATTACCCGGAGTCTACTCAGCCCCCACATCATAGCAAGCTAGCTGGGTACGCATATGCCAGAACAGTGAAGAAATCAGCCTTATTTCTTCCTTGAGGAAGCCAAGTAGGTAGCAAACATTGGGTAGGACCGCTTAGAGAAGGCTGCTGAAATCTCAGAGCATTGCCCAAAACGAGAGGAATAGGAGTAAGATAGCGACCTGTACACTCGCGACCTAGACTTGTGGCTCAACCCCGGCTCCGACAATCTTCGTCGCCTACGTACCATCGTCAAGTTACGAAGGAGAGCAGCTGGAAGCGTTTTATATGGACCTGAGGAAGCTCTTCGCAAACCATCCACGTACATTACTCAGTTCCAGAAGCTCTCTCATTCGCTATGGACATGACAGTCATCCGATAGAAAATACCATAGTGAAATAGATTCCGTCGTCTTCAATTGAATTTTCTGCCTGATCGACCTCGCTGTTGTTCGGAAGTTCTACGCGTTATTAAATCAGGCCTTCTGCGCGTTAGATCCTATGTAATTTCTAATGCGTGTGGAGATGGCGATGGTTTTCAGCTAAGGAAGGCTCAAGATCGTCCTCAACTGAAATTACTTAGCTTTTTTCGAGTTTTTTGGGAAGATTTCGTTGCCAACAACATCGAAGAAGATCATAATCTCATTTTCTAATGGTCAAACAATTTCGTGATAGTGCTAGAAAGCAGAGAAATGCGTAGCAAAAAGACGTGTCTCCGAAGACTCTCGAGCTAATACATCAGCGTAGAATCGCGCAAGCTAGAGGCTTAACATCAAACGTCTGAACTTGCCAAGCTATGCGGAAAAGCATGATTCGAGATGGAGGAGAGCAGCAGTTCTGGCTAGAGCCGCCGAAACTGGAAAGAGACTTCTCAAAGCCATCGGAACTGTGCTATTACAAAACCAAGAAGACTTTCCCCTCTAGAACTGTTATGCATTTCAAAGGGCAACGGAGAAGATCATCTACGACATCTACACTTCAGGGCAAGATGGATTTGTCGTTCCTTCCATTCCCCCTTCCAATATTTGTCATTACATTACGAACGATGATGAATTGTATGGCGCTTGGACCATGATAGATCAAATCATAATATGTAAAGAACGTTTCACCAACTTCGTCAGGCTCTGGCCAGGATATTCATGCGACACCTGCGAATGCAAAGGGCCCACGTCGTGCAGGGCAAAGCTAGCATAACTGTGCTGCTGCATGAGAAGGAACAGACGGTATAGGTAACTATGGCTCAGACTGCCTGCCGTCCTTAAGATACAAACATTTCACGCGAGTCATTCTTAAAAGAATTCATATTAAATGAAGGCTAGCCAAGCGCAAGCAGGGTTTCGGAGAGTGTCCAGTACAGTCGATCACATTCACGTTAACACAAAATTCACTGAAATCGCAACAGCACAGGATGCCGTCTATCGATTCGAAGCGGGCTTTTGATACCATCAAGACAGAAGCTGCGAGGCAGGACAACCACGGCGCTCCTAGTCAATGTGCAATGATGCTCCATAAGCTCCACGACACTTTCACATGCTGGATTCTGCCACTCACAAGGAAGTAAAAACCTGAAGAGATTCGTCGACAGAACAATATATAGCGCCTAAACTTTTCAATGCGGCTCTTTGAAAACACCATGCGCCACATAGAAAGGGAATGCGCTTGTGGAAAAACTGCCTCCAGATTGAACTTAACGAAGACGATGTTTATAAAAAAAGATACCTGATGCTTCCTTTACGCTAAACGGACGAACAACTCAGAATGCTCTATCTTCGTGTGTCTGAGTCAAGGAGTCAACGTAATGAACTCTTGAGCTCCAATGCTGAGCAGAAGAAAACATGCTGCGGGGGAGCTCTTAAGAATACCAAGGAAAGATAAGGAATATCGGAACTCGTTGTTCCCCCATTCACGCAAATGAAAAAGGAATTCCGGGGTTCCGAGTTCTGCTAACGAAAAAGATCAGAGATGCCGTTGCATGTAAAATCGAATATCAGGTGGACCGAGCATGTTATGTGATATTCTGATGACCTTTGGACCAGGGCGGTTGCTTTGTGGATCCTCCAAAAGCTCAAAGGAATATAAGGACAGCCAGCGCGATGATCAGACTTTTGACGAAAACTGTGAAGGCACAGTTCACGACAGTTTTTGGTATTATGTATTATATTATTATGATGAAAAATGGAAACAAGGTTGGTACGATGAAGGTGGAGAAACTGCGTGAATCGCTGTTTCTCAAGTGGAAAAAAGCTTCAAAAAACCCTAAAAAGGGGGGCAGGACGAGAATGAGACGCCTGCACTCCTACCAAGTTTGAACTTTCTAGGTCCAAGGACACAGGAATTATGAATTTTCGCCCAAACCCCGCCCCTTGTGGGCGGCGTCTGGTTCTGCCGCTCACCACAAGTTTCCCCACCATGGCTCCTGTACTCCTATCAAGTTTGAACAGTTCAGGTCCATGGGAACTGGAGTTATGGATGTTCGTATATAAATGTAAGAAGGGATGTAAGCTTTGAGGCACGCCCGCTCACTGTGGGCGAGTCTCCGCTGACGTCATTTATGCTGAAGACACCTTCGACAATGCTCCTCCCACATTTACTTTTTCCTGCTCTGTTGGTTTTCTCCAAACCGAGTTACAAATGTTTTCATAAGGGGTTGGGTCTCCCCAGTTCGATCTAACTTACCAACGCACACCTCTAGCCACCTTTAAACCCCAGTTTTGAAGCTGTCTTGTGACTGAATTTGAAATCATGGTCCTCAGTATAGCTCATTTCGAAGCACGTCATGCCCACTNTGAAAAATGGAACCAAGGTTGGTACGATGAAGGTGGAGAAACTGCGTGAATCGCTTTTTCTCAAGTGGAAAAAAGCTTCAAAAAACCCTAAAAAGGGGGGCTGGACGAGAATGAGACGCCTGCACTCCTACCAAGTTTGA
>UZAF01019298.1:0-12335 GCA_900617895.1 Haemonchus placei
ATTCGACGCCACGTCTGTCTGTCTCACGTGACATCGAATGAGAGGCAAACACGTCATCGACACACCCGCCCATTGAATCATCGCGAACGGTGCCTTTAAGCCCTCTGAGCGTCAAAGGGAGCTTGAAAGTAAGGTCATTGATTTGCTCGATATTTTGCAAGTCGAGTGTCGGCCAGTGGACATCCATAGAGTTGGGAAGAGTGACCTAATCGTCCTAGACTTGTAAAGGTTCTGCTTCCCTCGGGATATTACTGGCGAATTGCTTGAGCGAACGCAAAAAATCTACGGTCTATTATGTACCGCAATGTGTTTATAAGGAAATGTTTAACAGTAGAAGAAGGTAAGCGCGAGCACGAGCTCCGTTAAAAGGCAAACGAGCTCAATCAAGGTAAGCCCAAGAGGGAATGGGTCGTGCTCAAGGGTGAGTTAGTGCGTACTTCTGATTCATCGCAGTCTCAAATGACTCGAACGAGTCAAATTTCGGGAAACGAGTAGGCGTGCATGGTGATTCAACCTCTCTGAAATGCTTTCTGCTTAACGCTCGCAGCATTGTGAACAAACTTGCAAATTTACACGCTTTTTTGAGCATCAAAAGACCAGATATCGTCGTCATAACAACATGGCTACACCCCCGTATTCTTGATTCTGAATTAACAATAAATCTGCCGTATAATGTATTTCGTGGCGTCAAAAGGTAAAAAAGGCGGCGGAGTTTGTTTTTTGATCAAATCTTCCATAATTTCCGAAGAAATCAAGTTGCAAGGAGAGTTGACAGCTGACGTTTTATGCATTGAGCTTATAAGCTGCAGCATTTCACCTACAGTGAGGTTAATTGCTTTGTACCGCCCTCCTAACTCTACGTCTACTGATGATTCTTCACTGACTGTTAAATGCACTACTGGATCTTTGCTCTGCCCAGCCCCAAACAATACTATTAGGAGATTTTAACATTGTCATTGATCGGAAGATTATGAAACCTCAGAGCTGTGCTTCGGCAAAATTTCTTGAATTTTCCCAAAGCTGCGGTGAGATGCAGCATGTCAATCAACCTACTCATCACTGCAATACTTTAGACCTTATCTTATCCACTGAGCCAGTCGTTTCTAATGTGACGGTGCTTTCTCCTTTCGCTAGTTCTGATCACAGAATCGTCGCCTTTAGTGTACGTCAGAAAACGTTACCAGTTGAAGTCCTCCCTACACCTGACTTCATCAACACAGATTTCAACATAATGAACTTTTACATACGGAGCATCAACTGGTACAGTGTTTTCGATAATTACACTTCTGCATCTGAAGTTTATGAAAGGTTTTGCGCGCAAGTATACGCGATAATGTCCCTAGCCGTTCCTTTTAAATATCCTTAGCATACGTTCCAGAAGTTCCCTCCTCTTATCAGGAACCTGATAGATCAGAAAAATAGACTCCTTCAAGTCTGTCCTTCTCCCTTCACGGATTTCTCCAATAAAAAAGTGTGCTCTGATCTAGGCTATCTTATCATAAAGTTTCTCGCCAATAAAGAAAAACAAACCCTAGCTAAACCCAATCTGAAGGGCTTATTCCAATATATAAGATTGAGAACTAAAGCTCGCCCACGCCTACCAGTCTTTCTGACTCTACCGGTCGCACGTTTGCATCGGACAAGGAGAAGGCTAATGCCCTCGGGGCATACTTTGCTACGTATTCTCCGACAGTAACGACAATGAGGAAGTTCGAACTGACAGACACGACCGTATTTCCCATTGCCTCTCCGAAGTCTTCTTTCATCCCAATGACGTCTTGGAAGTCTTGAAATCTCTTAAACCGTGCATTTCTGAATGTTACGACGGCATACCACCAATAGTTTATAAAAAGTGTGCTACCTCTTTGTGTCAGCCCCGGCTCACGTCTTCAACATATCGATGCTTCTAGGCGAGGTACCTGCTCTTTGGAAAGAATCTATCGTTTCTGCCATTCCTAAAATACTCAAAAGCTCCCTGCTCTCCGACTTCCGCCCTATTAGCCTAACTCCGGCACCTGCCAAAGTTATGGAAAGATTGGTCAGAGTTAAGCTCGTAGCTCGGCTCCAAAGATTCAAAGTCATCCCAACTGAGCAACATGGATTCCTCAAAGGAGCTTCAACCTGCCCCAACCCTCTAGACAGCATCTTTGACTGCTCTCTGGCCCGAAACAAAGGCGAAGCTATTGTCGTACTGTACACAGACCTATCTGAGGCGTTCGATCGAGTCTGTCATTCGAAGTTGCTGCTGAAGTTAAAATTTCTGGGTATCAGCGGGTCGCTTTTGAAATGGTTTGAGTCCTACCTGTGCCAGCGACATGTGAGAGTCAGGGTTGGGCACAATTTCTCAGAAAAATACTGGTGCAGTAGCGGCGTACCTCAAGGGACGGTCCTATCACCGTTGATGTTTCTCATCTATACGATGGATCTCCCATCTTTTATTAGAACGTCTCCCGATATCAAGGTTCAAATGTATGCGGATGACATTAAGGTTCACGCTTCTTATAATTCTTATAACAAAAATACGGTTCAAGCTGCCTTAAAAAATTCAATCATGAAACTGACCAAGTGGGCTGCCATATGGGGGCTTTCTGTAAACCTCAACAAATGTTCAGCATTCCATATTGGTGAAGGTGCTCCAGGAGTTTATGAGTTAAATGGTACTGTTCTGAAAACCTGCCGTGCCATAAGAGACTAGGGGTAATCATCAATGATAACCTCAAGTTCACAGATCATTTTGATAAAGTCACCAAGTCTGCTTATGCAGTTTTGTGCCTCATCTTTCGGAAGCTCAGTAGCAAAGATACGAGAACATTGCTTCGACTCTACAAGGCCCTTTCCTACCACATCTAGTACTGTTCCCCCTCATGGAATCCTGTCCTGAAAAACGACATATCAAAATTCGAGAGGGTACAGCAAACCATCACAAGATTGCTCTCTCTCAGATGCTTCCCATCTTTCGCTTACGATTGGCTACCTTGATGTAGGGAACGTTTAAGGTTGCTAAATCTGAAACCCTTGATTCTGAGGCGAATCGAGAATGACTTAGCTTTGTTGTTTCGTATCTTAAAAAACGATTCAGTTCTGAGACCTAGTAAATACTGGGTATTTCGACCCAGCAGTGGCAGGTCGTGTGGCTTCAAGGTACATCATGCAAGGATCCTGTCTAAAAACTATGCTCTACTATTCAACAACTTTTCTTTCGTTCGGTAAGATGGCTCAGCCATCTTCCAGGTGAGCTTCTAGTAGCATCCAGAGCCAATACTTCCAGAAGAAATTTGAATGAACTCAATCTGACAGAAAAGTTGAGATTAGACTACTGATGAGCATTTTTTGTAGGAATGTTGATGTCCGTTTGTCGATTTTTCTTTCTTAGTTGCTTGTCGTGCTAATATGCAGGACTGGAGCTGGATATCGGTCTCGAGTAGTGGTTGCAGTACTGTGAAGAATCAGTGGATAATCGTCCTCCTTCGACACCATTATTTGTGAATTGCTGTGAATGTAACTAACAAATCTGTCGCACAAAATTGGTACTATACAGCTTATTATAGAGCTGCTTCCACCCTCCCAGGCTCAACGCCTCACTGCAATTTCTTTATCTACTCTCACTTGGTCAGACAAAACACTATGTACTGCCTACTGAATCATTAGGTATGGGACGAGTATGTTTTATATTAGAAACTTCAATAATTTCTTCGCAGGTGCGAGTCAGCCAGTACGCTTCAAGCAATACTTGGGTCTGGGTCTTACGCCCTGCGTTCGTGTTTAGATCAAAGAGGCACTGCCTGCTTGAGCCCCTGCCACACTGAGGGCAGTTATTAGTCCTGTGCTGACCTTCTTGAGTCGTCCTTTTGTGTACGGCAGGCTTGGTGTGTTGGAAGCGCGACTCCTTTTTATCTTTTCTTTTTATCTTTCTTTTTTACAGCAATTATACGAGTTTAGCGTTTGTTTCTTTGTTTGTTCTCGTCTTAACACGCTTGTCCAAACTAACACCTTCTGCCCTGTTTGTAGCGCACTATTGAGTGCACAAATAAATAAATTTAAAAAATGTCGACGAATATATGTACGAGCGTCAAGGCTTCACTGCATGACAACTTGAAAGTAGTCACGACTTTCTCGTCCGTGGAGCGTCTATTACCTTCTCATCCGGACACCACTATATCTAGTAATTTTGAGCATTTGAAATCTAAGGAAAGACACACAATTTTTCGTCCAAACGCGCACTCATACAAACTTGCACTCGCCAATATGCCCAGGGAAAAGTCATTTTGCATGTTGACTCCCAGGATGGGAACCTAGGATCGCATTAAGGAAATATAGAAGCAGTTATTTTTTCGTGCATTTGTACCAGCATCTTGTAGTTCGCCAGTGTTTTACATTTTGCTCAAATCGTTCTTCTGAGTAAAGCACACCGAACTTTTATTCAACATATAACTCTAGCGAAGCACGTATATGCAATACTTCAATTGGAGAAATTCTCGAAAGGAATACCATGGCGAATATATATATTGAAACTTACTGAGCCTCAACGAATAGGAAGAGAAGACTAGTACACAAGAGTCTTACCATAAACCTTGACATTACGAAGGCTACCACTGCAGCACCAGATGAGCAGCCTACTAAAACTTCGTAATTTTCTATAAGAAAAGCGATAAGAAGAACTACAATCGATGATTTCGACAAGTTTACGAGAGCAATTTATAAATGGGTAGAAACGCAACACAATCATTACCCAAAATCTATCACGCTGCATGTACCACCCGAAGTACTGCTTTAACTGATTCTTATAAATTAACGAAATCCAAACAAACGTCATTCCGTCAAGCGAGTTGGAACTTACGTTGAGAAAAAAGAGAAAGAATTCTGTAATAAATATGTAGGCACCGGTTCAAAAGACAGTCTTGAAACCCTCCACTCAAGAGTTACAACTCCTAAAAGTTAGAAAAAAAAAGACTACAACCGGAATTTAAGCCTCAAATGACCCCATGCATAATTTTAAAAAATAACAACTTTCAGGCGTGTCTTAACGGTGTGCCAAATCACAGTCAGCCAATCCTCGTGATTATGTAAGCGAAATGGAAAACGATAGAGGCATTAAGCACAATTCGCAATAGCACGACTTGTCGAACTGCAGTTAGAAACGCTTCATGCAATGCAATGACTTAACTCGAGAAATGATGAAGGGGCGGTTCAGCTCAACTTCTTTTCAACAATTCCGGCCGCAATAGTTTGACCACCTGCACGAATTGTGATACGACCAAGTGCCTTGCAATTTGTGTAGGTATCTATAGCCACTTCACGTTCTGTTTCGATCTCGACCAATCCACTCATTTGCTTTGCTAAGCATCTAAAAAATAAGCATCAGAAATACGACCAACTAAAATGCCACATCCTCACAGCACGCTATGTAAATTTTAAGAAATTCACAATCAACTGGACCCCGAGAGAGAACAAAAAAAAGGAAGTCCCAGACGGGACCCCAATTCACAAAACAATGAGTTGTGAGTCATGGCTCTGATGATGAGTTGGTTATGGAGCAGCAGTCGGGCACAGTCCCAAAAAGAGGTGCCTTATATGTGGCGAAATTGGGATTTGCCTGTTGAAGTGATGTAAAAGAGTAGAGTAATGTTGTCTGACAAGGGATAGATACGAGGGCTGCCTTTTATATATGGGATTAGAGAACAAAAATGAATTTTAAACATTCGAAATTGTTTTATTGTTGTTCAAAATATTTCCTATTGAGTTTTATACTTTTTTGCGCGCGTTTGAACCAATTGCCGAAACACTTTTGCCACTCTGTTTGGGGTATCTCCAAACATGCATTCTGAACGCATCAACCGCTTCTTCAAGTGACGAAAAACGTTGACCTCCCATTTTACCTTTACGTAAGGGAATAAGAAGAAGTCATTCAGTGCCAAGCCAGGACTATATGGCGGACTACTCATCAAATCGATGTTTTGAATGCTCAAAAATGCAGTTGTTTGGGCCAATGTGTGAGAGCTCGCATTGACATAGTGAAGAGTTTTTTTCCGAGCAAATTGTTTTGACAGTCAAATGTTCATGTAATATTGAATGTATGCTGTTTCCATTAATGCCTAAGGTTGTCTCAATCTCATTATAAGTCACATGACGATCTTGCAATATTAGTTTGCGCACAGCATCAATGTTTTCTGGAACAATAACTGNTTTTGGAGACCACGAAAGTCGTCTTGGAGTGAACTACGACTTCGAATGAATTCACCATACCATCGAAAAACAATGGTCCTTTATCGCCAAAAAATGAACTAAGTTCGTCCGTGTACTGTTGTTGAATTAAACCACGTTGAAAGTTGTAAAAAATAATCGCACGAAAATGTTCACGATTTAATTCCATTTCTTGGCCTGAATGAACCTTTCAAGATAGGTTTTCTGGGAAACTACAACCTCTAAAAGGCCAACTTTACGATAGAGCTCTCAGTTGCCAGATTGCAACACTAGGGTTGTCCAATCCCGAAATATAAAAGGCAACCCTCGTACTGGGCTGTAGTGGAAACGTAATTTAAAATATGATGTAAAATACCGTCCCTTTGAACGCCATTCTTGAATCCACTCTCAACTATGCTACACGATTCTGAGAATCTAGTTATACATCCGCTTTCCCCTCGTTCCATACCAATGAATCGCTCGGACAAGCGAACGGAGTAGTCACTACCGTGTAGCGATGAGTAGTTGATAGGACGGAGGACATGGAAGTAGAAGATTTGTGTCCTTATGTAGCGCTCATTTTGTTTTCTTATAAAACGTGGCCTAACCGCTTGCAAAAAGCTCTTGCGCTTCACAAAGACTATTTATGTACACCCCTCCCTCACATTTGAGGAACTCTGGGATTAGTAATAAAACAAGTCTTTCTATTGTACCCACCGACCGAAAAGGAAGCACCTCGACCAGTTTTACCCAACCCCCATAACTGAATAGAACTGCCAAGATGGTGTTACCAATTTCTTCGCAGCTCTATTCGACAGGGGAAGGAGGGAGTTGAGGGAACTCCTTCCCGCCCGAACTCCCACGGCAAACGGCAATGATTTCGCGGCACTGTTTTTTTTTTATTAAAAGACATGTGAAACACATGTGAACGTAGTGCAAACATAAACAACGGACACAAAGGAGAACCGTTTCCTCCCACCGTGAATTTAAAACCTTTTCCCTTCCACATCGCGCGATTGGGTGCGGCGGACGGGACGCGATTTTCGGGGAAAAATTACCACACCCTCGACAGGGTATTCGAATGACTCATCCGTTCAGAGTGCTTTGGGAAGGGATATTGTTCTCATCTTCGAAGACAGAAATGCCCTGATATATATGAATTGAAGATATTGAAAAAAATAATGCTGCAGCAATAGGAGAACAACTTATGTCGTGTACTTTGATCCTGAACTGTTAAAGAGCTCTTTCCTCCAGGTTAGCATGGTGATGTGATATAAAGCGACCCCATGGTTCTACTTTTAGCCCTGAATCAGCAGCTTGGCTATTTCAAAGTTGTGGTTTATGAGGCGTTTTTTAATCTAAGCACCATTCAGTCGATATCGCTTCCGCGCGATGAACTCTCAAATTGATTTTGCGATGAACCCCTTCAACTTATTCGCTTACCTTCAAAACCCAGCAGGCTAAAGCGGATAATTATTACAACTATATAATCGGTAGAAAGTAGGCTGATGTGATTCAATAAGTCACGATTTCACCCGATTTCCTTCAACCCGTACGTGACGTTCGGTCGTGACGAAACGAAATTGAAAAAGTGTGCCGTCGGCATGATTATCAGAAGTTCGGAGATGATAATTGTGACCATATTCCACGAACCCCTCTTCCTGACAATCGTTAGCAAGGTTGTCATTTATAGCGTCAGTGGTNCGATGAACTCTCAAATTGATTTTGCGATGAATCCCTTCAACTTATTCGCTTACCTTCAAAACCCAACAGGCCAAAGCGGATAATTATTACAACTATATAATCGGTAGAAAGTAGGCTGATGTGATTCAATAAGTCACGATTTCACCCGATTTCCTTCAACCCGTACGTGGTTCGGTCGTGACGAAACCAAATCGAAAGAGTTTGTCGTTGGCATGATTATCAGAAGATCGGAGAAGTTAATAGTGATCACATTCCACGAACCTCTCTTCCTGACAATCGTTAGCAAGGTTGTTATTTATAGCGTCAGTGGTGGAGATCAAAAACTCTTTGGAAACTTCCGTTCCTTCCTAGATGGTGCCCAGGTTGCGGGGCAGGAACGAAAGTTCGCTAACATATACAACAACAACAACTTCAGGCAGAACATTTTGCTGGTAATATGTTGAGGAGCGCTTTAATCCGATGAATGATGCGAGACCTTTCCGCCGGAAGCCTCAACTTGCTCAAGATTTAGTCCTAATTAAGCAGAGTTTCCGTAATCTTTTTCAATGGCCCTCAGTTGCACCCTTATTAAAAAAAAAAGGGGGGGGGGAATCTTTTTTGATTGCATTCGATATTCCTCAGATGGGTGTGAAAAGTGTGAATTCAACATGAAGCTTGGAAGCAATTTGCAAGTGTTAAAGACATCTTTTAAGAAAAGTTAACTGAGCGCATGTATCAAGGATTCATGTGTCAAGAAAACAGTTCCGTAACTTTGGTCTCATAATCGACTCAACGCAGGTTCAAGATCAGCATACGAAAACACTCTCGGCCATCCTGAATAGCCACTGTGACTTAAAATTCTCCCTTGCTAAGCAATGAAGTGAAGCAGAAGCAGAAATGTCACAGACAGTATTGCACTCATGGAATGAAAGCGGTGCAGCTTTTGATTTCACGATAGGCCACTTAGAAACCAGGTTACTTCCAAATGTTCTGTACTTTGCGAGCACGAGGAAACTAACCTTGGTCGTTCCTTGATTATTTCGCCGTTTGTCTTATTGATGGAGGAGATCAGTTTGACTACTGTACATGGTTCACATAGCGAATGACAGTACAGTTCCGCCTTCGTTCCTTTCATGATTGGCACGATTATATCGAAGACAACGATACGTGCCACGAAGCGGTTGCATGGCAGCAGTGCATCCTAGAAAAGAACACATTTCCTTGTTATCCCTCAAATACGCTAATATGGCGGGTCCACCCGCGATCGAGGACCGTCCGTCCGTCCGTCCGGTGTGCTGCGTGCCTGCGACGGCGTCCCCAGCCTTCGTTGAAAACACTGGATCACATGCCAGTGTTGTCATCAATTGGCTAGGGCCGCCGTTGCACGCACGCAACGCGCCGGACGGACGGACGGACGGACGTCGGCTGAATCGTTGAAGTCTGAAAGCAGCCAATAGAGACTTCACCGGTGCCTGCTCGAGGGAATCGATAATCAATGGATCGGGAATCGATAAAATGGGTCGATGGATAACACAAATGAGAAGATGTCCTTTGTTCGAGAGAAATTAGTCACGACCTGTCCACCACGTACGATCACATGTCCCGCGTGAATAGTGTCCGGTTCGAAGGCACCAGTCAAGGTCAGAATTGCTTGATCACCCGCTACACAACAATCTACTGATCCGCCATCATCGTTCGAACATGCTGCAAAACAGAATTGTTTTACTCAGACCAACTATGAGTCGAAATAGTGCAAACCTTTTATTACAGCAGCGTCTGCATTTGGCATTATGTAAACCTTATCACCTGAATCCACTTCTCCTGATTCAATTCTCCCACTCAAACTCAATTGATTACTGGTAGCCTGTATAGAGTAAACACAAATCGCTCGACAAACAATAATCAAGCACCAGACAATAACGTTCCAAGTGAAAAAAAANAAAAAAAATTGAGTACTGATAGTCAACCTTGAAAACATCATTGATTACTATCCGCAAAGGTCCTTCATCTGCTCGTTTAGGTGCAGAAAAAGTATCTGAAAGAACATCACAATCATCAACAAATTCAATATCGTGCAATATAAAACATTAGGAACTTTTTTTGCCGTCTAAGGAAGAGGCGCAGGAAGACAGAAGGGTCATGGAGAAACAACTCAGAAATACTTCCAGCGCAATAGAATCAAACTAAACAGGTAACGAGATCGTTGCAGTATTGGAAAGCATTGAATATGGGAACGGAGTAACAAATGGGTAAAAATGGGAAAATATAAGAGAAATTGCAAAAAATAAAACGACTGGGATCTGTAACTACCAAAAATACACATGAATATGGAACGAATCTAACGTTGATGGTCATATCCGAAACACGAGATTATTAACTATAACTACTGCGTGGCATATCAGTTCATCCAAATTAAGTTCAGCACTATTTACGACTTCACTTCATGCGCTCATAAAGGACACTGATCAAAAGTGTAAACCCTTTGCACGACATTCCCCATTATATTGCCAGTAACAGAGCAGAACACTGCTGCAAATTTTGCATGCACTCATTACTAGCTCTCCATATATTAAGCGCCCTTTGAATCTGGAATCCTTGAAAGAACTGATGAGAAAAATTAGTGAAGCAATAACGTTACCTATGAGTTCCATTAAGCATTCACCCGAATACCACTTCCGCAGAGGGTGATCGTCGGGCACACGCTCAGATAAATTTTCGCCGCTCAAACCAGAAACAGGCACAAAACGAATTTTGCTGAATCCTGCCTAAATTTAAAAAAATAACAAAATAGTGGCGATGAGCGAGTAATCACCGACCTGTTTGCTCAGAAAAGTCTTCATCACAGCCTGAATTTCGAGAAACCGTTCATGAGACCAGTCCACGGTGTCCAGCTTATTCACAGCCACAACAAGTTGACCAACTCCTGGAAGCTATTCATTACCTTGCTTTCGGAAGAGTGCTGCAAAAGAAGCTCACCAAGCGATCGCAATAGCATCGCGTGTTCTCTTGTTTGGCCACCATTCTCGAATCCTGTTTCGAACTCTCCACGAGTTGAATTAACGACTAAGATAGCCGCATCTGCTTGCGATGCTCCTTGAATAGGCATCATAACAATCTGGTCAAATCGCGGTTGTATCCTTGTTAACTCTTATACAGTGCGTTTCATAATTATAAGGTCACCCTCAAATTTTGCACTTTCAAGAAAAGCAACCATTAAAGATTTTTCCTAGCATCATGAACGGATTCCCCAGCACGGATAACCTAAGTACCCAAATTTTAGTAGCAGCTGCATTTTTCTGAACATTTTTAGAACAGTTTATCGGTTTTTGCACCGTTTCATAATTATAAGGTCGCCCTGAGAAAGTGAACAATTATCAATGAAAGAGAGGAAATTTCGTGTTTGAAGATATATGTAAAGGTAAACATGTGTAGCAAATGCATTTCTAAACCTGACTGTCAACATGACCCGTGGTCATCTGCTTTCCACTGATGAGAAGGCTTATCATGAAGGTGGGCTCTGTACTCGAGCAATCTCCAGGCAAATAGGGGGATCCCCTTGGTCCATTCGAAGATTTCTGGAGAGCTTTGATGTCCCTAGATATAGCACCGACTGTGGACACTGAAAGATTACTGCCCGTGACGAGCGGAAGATTCTGGGGGCTGTTTTCAACAGTACGTCCTCCATGAACCAGATCCGATCGGAATTAAACCTCTCTGTGTCGGAAACTACAGTCTGGAAAGCAGTGAGAAGATGCGAGAACATCACCAGGCAAGCAATGGAGAAGGTGTCACGAATCACCGATCGCCACAGAGAGGCTCGACTCGGATTTGCAAAGATGAACCTTGGGAGAGATTGGGCAAAGGTAGATCTGCATCAAAATCTCAACATAGAGCTGAATAATTCCCATTCAGGTCGTCTTTTCGGATGAAAAGAAATTCAATCTAGATGGTCCTAACGGAAACAAGCGGTACTGACGCGACTTGAGAAAGGAACCAGTCTACTTCAGCCGTCACAATTTCGGTGAAGGAAGTCTATGGTGTGGGGTGCATTCTGCAATGATGTCATGTTGGATCTACCTGTCGTGAGCTGCAGTACGGATTGCAAGGATTACAAGAACGTCTTGGAGCATCATCTAGTACCCCTTCTATGCCATCGCCGTCACCTCAACTATGTCTTTCAACAAGACAATGCTTCCATTCATTTGAGCCGTGCAACGGATGAGTGGCTGCAAGGCCAATAAATAAGTGTCCTGCCATGATCAGCCTGCAGTCCCGGTCCCAATCCGATGGAACATATCTGGGGCATAATAGTCAAACAGGTTTATGCGAATAACCGTCAGTTCCAGAGCACAGAAGAGCGATTATCGAAGCATGGACAGCAATCGATGAGGAGCTCTTCGAAACTTAGTTTCTACTATGCCACGCAGGCTCTTTGATGTTGCTCTTAAACAAGGAGGGGCTATAGATTATTA
>UZAF01019300.1:0-12212 GCA_900617895.1 Haemonchus placei
AAGCCAGAACTGTACAGAATTGTCTTTCACTGTCGCTATGGGTCATGACCACTTGTTTGAACTTCCTACATGGGTTCCCTTGTGATCGGTGCAGCCTCTACAATGCCGGTGAAACTCGTCCGTGGATTTACACGGGCCAAACTTTGAGCCTTTGTACCTCCCTAACTAGGCCGTTTTCCGACTTAATGGTGTTAGACATGGTATACGCGGAGATCTCAAGTTCATCCTGTGGGGGAATCTCAAAAACCATTTTTATCGTGAACTGTGCCTTTAAGAGGAAGTGAAGGCTGCTACGATAAGATGTGGTGAGAATAAGCGCGGAATTTTGTCTCCCATATGTCAGTTTACATGTTGGGGAAATCAATCCACAACGGTTTGTGAAAGTAGGACGGAAGCTTCACACGATTCAGTGTACAGTCTTCACCTCACACAACGTCACCGCTCTTTGCTGCTCCCGCTGCGCCACTTAAGAGAACAGGAAAAATCGTGAAATTTTTCAATCGAAGTCATATCAAGTCAACCAAAATGTCTGCCGTCTTGAGACTAACATGACTAACACTGTCGATGCTTAGTTTTCTGAAATTACTGAGAAACGAGTTCATCTCTTAGGGGGAGGAAGCGAACGTGATTTAGGCCGAGTGACAAGACACAGTCGTTTTACCAAATTTCACTTTCAGAATGCCCCGTTAATGTTTCTAGAACCTGACTGTTTAATGAAGTAATAGGAACAAAAAAATTCGTTTTGCAATCCACGCCTGGGTATGCAGCAACTATAGAAATTATCTAATCCGATCTTTGATCAGTGAATGGCTTATTTGGAGGGAATTTTACGGATTGCAACTGCCACAATCAACATCGATATACCATGGTACCAAAAACAAACCTCTGGATGCCATAGCTATTTTCGTTTTTGGGATGCTCCCACACATTCGACTTCCATTAAGGATCGTAATGGCGTTTTGGCATGCATGTCAGGCCTACACAATGAATTGCGGCAACCAGCCTGTGCTCAAGTCTGTGCTTTTTATCCTTCCAGGCCAGTCTTGTGCCACCTAAGCAATTCCGGGAAGATGGGAAGTTTGGTTGACATAGGCGGATATGGGGCCGAGCTCGAACACTGACGTGTAGGGAACCAATCGTGTGCCCTACCCTCCGCGACAAGTTCGCCTTCTTGATTGACTGACTCAATCGGAAAAAGTTCTGCGTTAGAACGCCTAAATCAGCCTATTTCATGATCCTGGTGGAGGCGAACGCCACGACATTGTACTTATTATTAGCACTACTGTGTTCGAATTTTGATTACTGCCTGGCGATTGATTAAACGGTGTTTGATCGATTTCCAACTTTTTTCTGGGTGTTCACGAAGAAGTGATCGTCGCTCTTTTACTCGGCTCTTGATAGTTCGGCTCGATTGGAGTTTGATAAAGTTATGACGTTATGAATCGATAAATATTTGACGAAAATTATCAGTCGTTCCGAAGTACACCTCTATTTCATGATAGTTCTTTTCCTGGAAAAGTCCTGTTCCTGGAATCTTTCGCAGCTGCTTATAGCAGAATTATGAAGGCTCTGAAGAGTCTCAAAAAATAAATGACGGATTGCCTGTGGAGGTTTTTCCAAGGATTCCGGCAGTCTTACACTTATTGCGCCACTGAAATCCTTAGAACCACTGAGATAAGGTGGCTATTTGATTGATCGGGAAAGCTTCATTCGAATCATTCAACAACCTCTTTTTTCGACATTAGGCGTGCAAATGACGCTTCATCACACGTGTGGTCCGAGTATTGAATCTCGGATTGGTGTCCGCCGAGGCCAACCAAGCCTCTAATATCTCCTGGCTCGAATAATTGGTATCAGACTTGTCTGGGAGGATAAAAGCACTACGCATAGGCTCGCAATTCATTGTGTCGGCCACACACTCCTTCAAACGCCATTGAATTCTAAATGGAGCCCGAATACGTGGACGCCTCCCTCCGACGAAATTGGGGTTGATTAACGCCCAAAGACCTCATCCTTTTGATACTTAAACTATTACGCAAAATTGAATGGCCTCTTGCGGCTTTTATTATCCACGAGTTTGACAATCCTCGCTCTCCTTTCCGTGAACGTCAGTCTTTGAACGTTTGAACTTCATCGAACAAAAACCTTATCAACAGCTGGCAGAACAATAAATCAATCGCCAGTTAAGAAAAATCTTTCAAACACCTTATCAATCAGCAAAAGATGAAATAGGAGGAAAAGTCAAGGAAAATCCCAGAAGAGGGCTCATTCTTTGGTTTCGTAGATGCATTGCTTTTTTCCATTATATGTAGTTCATAGGTTTGCGATTACTGACTTCGATGATTTGCGTTGGTAATATGAAGGCCGCACGTTGGGAACTTATGTTAGAGGTCCAAGAGAAGGAGCTCCCACAGGAGGAAGTCTGCTCTTCTCAATGTTAATGGGTTCAGTAATTGTACTGTGTATCGCTCACATTGAAACCAATGTGCAGGGTAAAGATGTCGCCACAGACTACCCTTCAGCGCCTCGAAACTCCACAGATCGCGTATGGCGCGACGGCAACAGTCAGTTATTCCAGCACCCATCTTCTCTTATTCGATAATATTAAAGATCTCGACAAGTCTAACATTATTAAGCCACCATCGGCGTGGCGCCTCTGTAGTGTCGACAGAATGGCGCATCCTACTCATCGATTGATCATTTCCGAAGTTCTTATTGCCACGATCACAAGCGGCATCAGAATTGGGCTGCTAAGATAACCTAACTGCCTGGCATGCCTTCTGCTTTGATTTGTAACCGAAACTCCCGGATTCAAGGGAACTGGAAGTCGATGAAATCACGTTCTGCCTTCTGAACACCTTCAGATTGTTGTTTTTAACAGGTTTCTGTAGCTACATAGTTCCTAGTAATCTCGTGGGTTGGGTGAGCAGAGGCTCGTTTAGACCCTTTTTCTCTACTAGAGTCCACGTCTTTCCGAAAATGATTGGTGTAGATGTTACTGGAACCGGTGTCTCCTTGTACAAGAAGCTCGTGAAGCCGGTAAAACATCCTATGCGCTTCCCAAAAGTAGCAAAGGAGACATTCTCCAGGGTGAAGCTCCTATTTAGCTTGCGTCGAAGAGTCTTCGGGCATGATGCCTGCGAGAATTTTAGAGGTTCCAGTTCTCATCTTCAGCGGACGAAAGAGGAGAAGCTGACAAATGGATACTTAGGTGGAAAACTTGCAGGCATGACGTAACCACTGGTCAGTTTTTTTGTAGCAGAGAGCCTGAAGGTGAGTGGGGACCTCTGCATGGATACACTCGGGAGGGGGGACGGGCGTTAGGAACGATTTGGGTAATCGATTCGCCGCACGCGGCTGTCGCGGACCACTCATTCGCCGTTATTACAGCTCTAGCGTTCTTCATACAGCTCAATCGATATGCGATCATTATTTTATGCATAATTCTACTATTAGTGCTTTTGTTCTTGTATTTCTTACCTAAAGCTGCATCCTGTTACATTCCTTCGCGCGCGACGCTCCTCTCACCGCGACGCGACCATTTCGTTCCTAACGCACCACACCCCACTCGAGAGTGCTGTCGCTGACGCTAGAGCTGCAATAACGAGGCAACTAGTCTGCGACACGCGCATGCGGCGAATTGATTATACAAAGCGATTCAACTGCTCGTCTCCCAAAAGGTGTAATATTGATGTTACAACAAAGTTGTACATCAATGACCACCGAGGAATCGCAAATATGTGTGGAGTACGATAAGCTACACGAATATGGGGTTCATCGCTAGCTCATCTATTTTTTTTTCCAAGAAAAAATTGGCAAAATATTGAGCGGATGTATTTGCGAACATGTAGATCCGACAGCAGTGGCTTCCATACCTTCGTGATTGACTACAGAAAATAGCCGAAAAGTGACAATTGGGTAATGAACGATCACCTTTGGAATGTGAATGTACAGTGGCGGCAGTGAATTTGGCGATTAGTATAGTGAAAAACGTCGGCGGAGCATACTTTTTGAAATCGGACGCTCTTTGAAACAGCGCATAAACGGCCTTCGGAATTTCTAAGGCAATGATCGCGATAATCTTTTGTGTGGGGGACTTCCCCACTGTGTGGAACTTACACTACCGCTAGGCAGTACATGAGGGATACGGGCTGCAAGATGCATTGGATGCATTGGTAGGACACAGTAAGCCAGTGACTGGTAAGGTCACCAAGCAGCTTTTCCCACTAGCTTTTGGGGAAGTCCGTATGGGTTTGTGGCTGGCTAAGATTATCGGGTGATAACATCAGATACAATGCGATATTTGCGGACGAGAGCTTGACCTGGCAGCCAACTTTACTTCTTTTTCCAGTTTCCCCACAATTTATCATCCCCTAGCTGGCTCCAAAACATCCTCGTTCGCGTCTACATCCATAATTCATCAACGTTGCCCAAACGCTACGACTAGGTGAAGAAATCGGTTCAGGTAGAAGATCTAAAAAACGCTTCACGATGACTGGATGCATACAATTGGGGTGAAGTTGAAAAATGAAGTTTTACGAGCTAAGCAAACTGTCAGTGCTCTAAAAGAAGCAACAGAAATCGTCGGAGTCACCACTAAAAATTCATCTTTTTTCGATTACTTTTAGAAAACCTGTTGTCGCTGGTGTTTGGAGGAGCTCTAATTCGAGGGCCAGTTTGCGATTATTTTGGGATATCAAATTTTTGACAAATAATAGAAATGATGGAACAGTATGATGCAGAAGTGGTGAAGAAAACGTGAAAATCGGCGTATTTAGGGGAATATAAGATTTCAGAAAAGTAGTAAAATTAGGGGTTGGGCAAGAATGTGGCGACAAACGTTACATGGAAGGGGTATTCGGGCGAGCTGCCCAAATGTGTGTGTACAGCTGGCTACAGTAAGCTGCCTGGGTTTAAGGTGTACGTCCTGGTGCGACATATACAGCCTCTAAAACGCCGTGACAACTCGTCCGCCCTGGGTTTGTACGTGGATAAGGCTCGTTTTGGAGCCTTCATTACGTCCTATCTATGCCGTTTCTCGATCTGACGGCGTCCCTTGTGCTGTCTCTGGGGGCCACAGGCTCATTCCAAGGAGAAATCTCAGAAACCATTTTCATCGTGAACTGTCCCTTTGAACCTGTCTCAACAGTTTCGATATTATCACTCTCTCTGCCTTTTTGGCATTTCACTCGCTGCCAGAATTTTGGCCACATACTCTGACACTACCCTTCCCCAGTATGATTGCATGCGGGTTCTTGCACCCGCGCTGTGAAGGGAGAAAATTTGTCTTTTCAGTGGAAGATTACGGTAATTGCCGCTTGCCGTAAAAACTCACGATCGGGTACAAGAGCTATCACCCAAAAAAAAAANAAAAAAAAAATCGGACAAACTTTGCCCTAGAGCCCTTAACGTTAGGGTTTTCTTCGACGACTAAATCGCCTCAATCTTTCATATAGCAATCGACGGCCTTGTCCATTTACAGTATTCATCCTTACGCCAAGCCTAATATAATGTGCTTCGAAAATAGCTCCACGGAAATGTTGGACTTTTTCGTATTTTAATGGCCAAAATGGGAATTGGAGCAAGACCCATTTGGAAATCCCATTATTTGAACGTGTAGGTTCGCCCATAATTCACATGAATAGGGCCTACGAAAACATCCAGCTATAATAAGACGACATAAAGATAAAACTTTTGATCAAAACACTTCTTTCCCCGTATTGCAGAAATCGGAAACGAGTTGAAGGGATTTAACATGGTTTTGGTATCTTCATGAAGCGAACACAATTTATACGTACTTTCTTGTGGTTACTTTCGAGACTTGGAATGCCTTGCTACTGAAGATGGGGGGATGGAAACCGTTAATTTTCATAAGTGGTTCCTGTGAGCCTCAAACTGGGAGGGCCCTGGTCATTTGCGTCAGAATTCAATGTAGGCGATCCTGATCCCAGCTGTTCATAAGAGTCTCGCAGCTATACCACAGGTAGTCGTCGAATTATTCTTACGGCAGAGCACTGTAATAAAGGGGCATGGGCAAGGGACAAGTGTTAGGTTCTCAAGCAGTAAGTCGCATAGGAAGAACCGTCTCTGAAAACTCCAATGTTATGGGTCTCCCTCACCCAGAACACTGGTTCCCGGACTATCCTTTCCACTTTCCGCCTGCTGAAGGACTCTTCAGTCACTTCACTTTGTCGGTCGTTTCAGATTTGGAAAGCAGATAGAGTCTAATGCTGACGCTAGTGTCAATGTACATAATACTGTAAACAATTTGGCCAACCCATTGACTTCTCGAAGATACGCAGCAATAGTTTGTGGTGCCATTTGACACTTCGCTCTGTGAATTAGCTAGAGACAGCAGAAAGTCAAATGATGAAGACTGATGGTCACAATCCGACGGTCGTTCAGGATTCGTTATGTAGTTACCACTGATGTCCTGCCAACAGGTTAGTGACTAGGACAGACCGTCAAAAAAATAGAAAATGTATTATGCCATCCCCACTGCACAAACTGTTATTACACCTTCTTTGCGTCTCTTACCTCATACAACGTTTCTTGATTGTTGGAGAGTCCTAAAAACACGGCTCTGCCTTAGTATGAACTGTAGGCAGAAAGCGACTCTATATATAAGTCCTAGTCTCTCTGTGATCACCTGTATCACCTGTCGTCACCACTATGATAATCGATTTAGGAGTGTCGAGTATCGAGCGGACACTAGTCACGTCTCCATTTGTCCCTGTCATGAGAGAGTGGTTAGTGAATCGTCCTCGCTTCAGGGACACGAGGTCCAGCATTCATTCCGCTCAGAGCTTTCGTGAAAAAGTCTGACCATCGCGTTGGAGTCTGTCCAGGTGTCCGCTTCTGGTCTCGTGGGATCGTCCCATAGTCAGTAACCGCCCTGGTCCAACGGTCATCACTATATCGCATAACGTATCCGGCCCAACTGATCTTCGATTTCTTGGCGTAATCAACGGCACCCCTGATCTGATTCACTGTGATATTCCCGAATATCAGGGTGGATCTTATCTGCATTAATAATGTGGAAGTCCACAGGAATGAGAACCTGTATAGAATCCGCCCAGCTTTCATATACTTTTCACTTAGATTCTTCATGTAAATAGCTCAGCGCATACCCTATTTCTACAGGTTCTCTGCAGTCCCTCTCGACTTCCAAAGGTTTTCCCTTCTCACACATTCAATAACCCGAAAACTGTCTTTGAGTGTCGCCCGATTAGTTTGAGAGCTTGAACAAACTTTAACTTCAGACCTCTCACGTTGGCGGTGGTACGGGACAACGCCGACAAAATTTATATCTCGAAGGGAAGGCGAACACATAGAATACGATAAAGCGATTATTCATGACACCTTCGAACACCTTCGTTGCTTTAAAGACTACGCAAAACCAGGTGCATTCAAATAACTTTATAAGTAACACCACAACTGCCCGTCTCGATCTATGGTCGAAATTTAAAACACAACAGCACTATCACAGGTAACTAAATCAAATGTCGGTTAATTTGAACTACATAGGAAAGAGGTTGAAATAGAATAATTCTGATAGAGAAGGATTATGTACAAGTTTGATAGGTAAAGTTTCGTATAAGGTAACCTAATTTTCGCTTAACCAAACTTCGTTCGGGAAAAAGGAACAGCGAAAAACTGCCACAAAAGAGAAGAAGATTCATTTGCTGATCCCGGTGTGTACAACAATCTTAGAAATTTCTAAGAATAATAATTAGGGAAAAGATCGAGTTCGATAAAGTTTCGAAGGGAGTCATGCCCGGAAAGGGTAAATGCGCAGTTCATGGCGAGCTCATTGCTTTCTGCTTTCCCAACATGGCCACTCTCAAGCTGAATAGAATCTCTGGTAAAAAGCGTTATTACTCTCCATAATGACTTCGGGAACGACCGCCATTGTACCTACCTACTATCGTAGAACTGAGCACAGGGGTTGAGCCAGCCACCGTACTATGACGGTTTGTCAGACACCAGAGTACAAAGAGAAAAAATAGACATATAACAAAAATACTGGATAGAGAAGAAGTGGTTTCTTGGTTTGCAACTCATCGACGCACAGCAATGTGCCTGCACTGTAGACGCTCCATCCAACCCCGAAAATGCCAAGGGCCAATGATAGCATTTTGAATCTGAATAGTTACATTGATGTCATTACGAAAAATACCTGTATAGCATAAGTAACAAACAGTAAATCGGCTACGATTAGGATTAGTTTTTACAAAATGCCAGTTGAAACGTAGATTCCCTTCACTGAGAGTAAAAAGAGGATATTCTAGTTTCTCAGTTTACTGCAAAGGGACAAATAAATAGTTCTTGCGCTCAAAATCAAATAATGAGAGCAATTCCATTTGCCTTTGCTGCAAGATCCTTTTATATGATACAAGTTGGATGTGTCCACTTGGAACGTGGACTAGTGGAACCCAAGGAACTCGTCATTTTCAGAAAAAAAAAGCAACAAGAAGAAGAATATTGCACTAAATCATGTGTCAGGATAGATTTCCTTCACAAAAAAGTATATTTAGATGCATGAAGTTGGAAAACAACAACAAACCTCGTCACTATAGTCATCAAGAAACCAGTGACTACCAGAGGGATCAAGCAATAACCGACAACTCCAAGCACCTAAATCTCACTCGAACAACTGTGGAAAAGACCACTCAGTAAAATGTGAAAATTTGTTAAGCAAAAAAACCTGTGAATTGCTATAACTGCAAAGCAATTAAGGAATGATGTGATCAAAAAAAAAAAAACTAAAAAATCAACCTGTGAATATCCTACATCTCCTCCAAGAGCTCGAGCTATGAAATAAACGATGAATCCGCCGCAGAACCACATTGTCAAAATCCATGACACAACCTTAAACAATGCACAAATTACATTCAATTCCACATGTGCTGCAAAATTTCGAAGCCTTAGTTCGCGCTTATTATGGACTTAAGCCTCCTAAGGGTGTGGGACTAGGGAAGAAAACTCTAATCGTCTTTACCGGACAAGGAAGAATCAGAAAAAGGTTAGTTGAGCAGCGGGATATTTTTGTTGGGCTGCTAAGGTTATGACACCAGTAGGAAAGACATGGGGAGTAGATCAAGGGCAACACAATCACATTCGCTAAATAATAAAAAGAATGTGGCGCTCAAGGAAAAAAGATCGATGTAATATTAGGAACAAATGGAAACATATTCCTGGGAGTAGCGTTCACAGATGGCCTTACTCAAACTTAGGTACATATTGTTCTGGTCTGCCTGAATTGCTCATATGGCAATTGTGAGTAATCGATACTGTGTTTAAATCACTGCATAATTTATTTATTCAGTTTGCTCAGCTCAGATGCAAAAAAGGCTTTTCACAAGTCGCCCAACATGAAAATTTTTCAAAAACTGTGTTTTCGGGCAGTGTCACTTTTGCAGTGTTCCAAGTTCCCAGGACTTATTGTTAGTCAACAGAATCCCATTCTGATTGAGAGTTAAGCAATTTGAGTACTGCTAACGAAAACATTGCCTTCATAAAGTATAGGTGTGAGTGATGTGCACCCTTCCCCAAAAAAGCTTAAATGTTAGAAAAGCATTAATAACTTGCAAGTAATCATACCGGACGTACACTAAATTGGCCGTAGATCGATAGCAGAGCAAACGCAAGCACGACCATTAGGGGTCCCCAGAAATCTGGCGATTCCCGCACAATATTCAGTTTCATCCGAAAGTAGGGAAGAGGCAATAATACACATCGAATTTTGTAGTAGATATCGGTCAGATCGATATCCAGCTCCTCTCTGAAGCATTGATTTCGAAAATCGGAAGAAAAAGATTCGATAAATAACTATGGGTAACTTACAACAGTGGTGTCTGTGTATCGTAATCATCTTCCACTTCAAGAAGCCATCCAAAACCACGACTCTCCAGCAGTCTTCCGGCAGCTCCTAACTGAGCTTTTGAATATGTATGAGTCGAAATGTTGCCAGAAGGTAGCGCCGATGCACCGGTATCATAGCCTAAACTCGCTTTTTTTCACTTTCAGGCCTACTAGCGGAAAAGCATCTCTTCCATTTCACTTCTTATTCAGTCAAGCCGCTTCAACACTAAAGACTTCCCCTGGCGTGCTCATGGGGAAAGACATAATGATTAAGTACGAGCAAATCAGCACTATTTCACAGTTTTTCGCCGAATACAGTGAACATGGATAGTCAAGCAGAAGTGTCAAAATACCCGTAGAATGAGCTTGGCTTGTAAGACCTTCGAAACTTTCACAGAAATAGCTACGCTCTGATAAAAGGACTTATTGCCTGATCCCAAATAAAGGAAACAAAAAGCATACCTGAAGGGTACTGATGAGTTCCAGCAGTAGCCGTCTCATAACCACCAGAATCATAAAAACCAAAATTATCTATATTAGGCACGGCACCCAAGTCGATGACAGTCTGCGGAATCCGAGTGGCTCCGCCAGGAGAAAAATCCATCTTAAATGATATTTTTAACATTGACACATAATTTTCTGTTCATCCAGCACTAAAGAAAAACGAAAGCGAGCAATATAATGCAGTACAAAATAAGAAAAAAGTAAAATAACGTGAATTTTTGGAAAGTCGTGTTTACCGCCGGATTGAAAAGCGAATATTCTCCCATTCTACACTAGATGTAGCTGGTTATACAATCTAACTGATCAACACCATCAAAGTGGAAACTTGAATCATCAAATGGGAGAAAAGCCCGGATAAGCGATCAAAGTGCGTGGCGTGACGTGTAGCGTGAGAACTGTGCGGCGTTTGCGTACTTCCACACGTTGCTGTAAAACTGTGCGGCCTCTTGCGATAGTTTTCCTAACGAGCGTAATCGTTGTTGGAAGATTTTCTTCGTTCAGCAGTTTTTGGTTGTATTTGCCTAATCGTAGTAATTCTTAATCCTCTGTCAGTTCCGTAAGGCTCTCGTTTCTTGGCTTTCAAATTAGATGTATCCGTTTCCAATATGGGTTTGGTTTTATCTAATCTTTCTCACTGCCAGCGATTGCTTCCATTGTGTTCTACTGCGACGCGTCGTTGTTTACAGTGTTTATCTTGGCGGCAGACCGTCTTTCTTTGTTTGAAACACATCGGTACGCGAGTTACTTTCTTTAAACCATACCTGCTTTAGAGAGATCAGAAAGCAGGGTCGAATACATGGCCCACCCATCCGAGAGCTTTTAATTTATGGAATTTCATTATTCTTAATTTCAAAGCATGTTGTGTCGCATATGACTTTTATGGCGAATCGCACGATGGCCAATAAAAATTTGCCGTATTTTGCGTCATCGGCGGTCATGCTCATTGATCCCCTTCAATTTCTTTCGTGTCATTCTTCTTACTGAAGGAGATCTGGTTCAGAGGGAGAGCTTATGTTGCGTAAGCCATTGTGAACTCAACAGGTCTCCCTTTCTGTTTTCAAATCATGTCGGGCTGCATTACGTACGACCACCTCGTCTCAATCGTGCAATTGCATATTGCGGCGTGCTACCGTAACCGCGCGAATTATTTTGTTGATTAAATGAATAGATAGATCGCGATTCGTAGTGTCAGATCGATCTGTTCTATAATTGCCATTTGTATATGGGTCGACTACTTTTCAAAATATACTTCAATTGTTGAAACATGCCTCATAATGTTCTACCTGTTATGGTAGGCCCTCTTTATTTGGTCTGCGTCTCAGACAAATCGTCCTAAGTTCGTGAAAGTTCTTTCTCTTTAAGTTTGTAGTTCTGATCTGTTTTGTATCAGCCGCCCAAATGTATCGGAGTAGTTGTAGGAACCCTCAGAAGTTCAAACTCAAAAAGGTCGCAGCTAAGTAACCAACTCCCTGCGGTTCCACTAGCGTTCACGTTCCGCTCAATTACGTGAGCAAAGAGGGAACGATAGACAGTATCGAGAATATCTTTTTAACTTTTGGCGTTGGACTTCCTGGGAGTTTTTGTAACTAATCCGATGCACTCAGGCGTCTGATCGAGTAAGCCACATATCAGGAACTCCGAAATATTTTCTGGTCCTTGACGAGATCGAAACGCTGACCCAATAATGCCGTTCTAACATAGAAACCTTTACGTAGTACAGTGTTAGACATTCTGGTAAGGTCCCGAGCCTTAGGGGAACGTGGAAATGGTGGTTCTCTGGTAAAGAGGCGAAACGAGCCATCATTTACTTCTTTTTATTCATTGTCACTTTACTACGTTTTTTT
>UZAF01019301.1:10468-25108 GCA_900617895.1 Haemonchus placei
TCTCCGACAGACGGTAGGGTTGATGGATGAATCTCACTCAACAGTATTCATAATTTCCGATCTCATCTCCATCACTGATGACCCTGATCTCGCTTTGTACAATTTTAATACAGTGAAGGTGGAAACAAACACAAACATTTCATTTCGTATTTCAGATAACAAATAACAATTTAGAGACGGCGCCCTCTGCGTCCTCCCTTTCGTCTGGTTTGATCGGAAGGAATAGGAGTAACATCTTCAATACGACCGATCTTCATTCCACTACGTGCAAGAGCTCGCAAAGCTGCTTGAGCACCAGGTCCGGGAGTCTTGGTCTTTGTACCACCAGTGGCTCGAAGTTTGATGTGAAGGGCATTGATTCCCAACTGAAAAAACACAACTGTGTCTCAGGACGAGTTCAAAATGGAATGCAATGAAATTAGATTCAGATGTTTTGTAAAGAGTTCTTCAGAAAAGAACTCGACAGACATAAAAAAGAAATCATAGCAGCATCATCTACATGACTCGGGATGGTTTGTTTGAAGAAGAGGTACTGATTGGTGTTGCTGCGATTGGAAAAGAACGAGCTATGCTGGTCTATCCCGGATATTGTGAAGGGTGCTGTACCAATAGAACACAGTTCACAGATGAACTAATTTATCGAATGAAGCTACGGGTTATAGGCATGAGAACTGACACATCTCTATATGAATGAAACTAATCAATAATAAACTTAATCATTTGGCGATAGGAACCTAGACCAAATAATGCAAGAAACAAAGTCCAAAAAAGAAGCGAAGGAGCCGGAACAAGGACTCGCTCGTTCTGTCAACGTGATAGCGCTTCGTTAATCGGCAACGGCAGAAAGAAACACTAGGACGCCATGATATCTGAGCTGACAAGAACAATAGAATTAAATAAAAATGTCTAGACTTCACAAGACTAAGGGACGGGAATCAAAAAACAAGAACAGGACAAAACACTGTCTTTGCGCTCCCCCTCTTTCCTTCTCTACGCATTCCTTTTCTGAAGCTTTTCGAATTTTTTGAAATTTTCTAGTTTTCTGAAGCTTGGGTCATCATCAGTGAATAGTGTTTGGTTCCTATTGGAATAGCATAAAACAGAAAAAATTTGCTCGACGGACCAGGACAAGGCTTATGAATACGTACAATACCTGGTAGGCCTTCCAAAAGCGGCTTTAGACAAAGGCTAGTGAGCGGATGATAAGAAAGGAAATGCCATGAGCATCGCTCTCCAGCCAAAAAATACCCAGTCCCACGTCAAACAGTAACGTATGACATTTTCACAGCTGCCTGTGCTAACGTCACTGCAGATATTGTCGTGAACATTTTGAACAATCATTTGAAGCTCAACTGCTTTGAGACTGTGCATTCCTTTCCCTTTTTACAAATGAAACCTGCTCACAGTAAAATGTGGAGAACTGATACACAGCCACTTGAGCAAGCACCCCAAAATTCTTCTCAAACTACCGCGCAGAAGGTGATATGAANCCGCTCACCTGCTTGCACCTCTCAGCAACGTCTTGAGCTGCAAGCATAGCCGCATACGGAGACGATTCATCTCGATCCGCTTTTACCTTCATACCACCAGTCACTCGAACAATAGTTTCACGTCCTGCAAATCGGGAAATTAATCAATGGAAGCAACTAGTGGGAAAATTATTAAAGAGTCGTACCAGATATATCCGTCACATGGACGAAGGTGTCGTTAAAAGACGCATAGATGTGAGCAACACCAAATACAAGCTCGCCTTCTTTAGCCTGAGGTCCAAGAGTGACCACAGGCTGTTCCTCTTTAGCCTTTCCCTTACGCGCGGGAGCCATTATCCAAGACTAAAAGAGCTAAGCAGTTTAAAAGTTATATTTAAGACGACTTTAACAAGCACGAAACAAACACACATCAGGATACACCTCTCGGTAACTTTCTTAACAGCAATCGAGCATAACGATAAATGAAACCAAATCCACCAAAATAATAAACTGAATTAAAACGTATTAAAGATTAATGAAATCGAGTTTTGGGAGGAAGGCCGGCCGCTATTATAGGACGTTGTCCAACGTAGGAAACTGCCTATCACAACGTTTACATAGTCGACGCGCAGTCATGAGTTTTTTTTGCCCAGTGCTACAGTAGGATTTTCTCTTTCCACTATTTAATATCCCATTAAAAATTTTGGGATTCTTCCGTTTTTTCTTCTAGTATTTTTAATATTTACCTTATAATACCTTCCTTTATTCGATGGGCGGGGCTTTAATTTGCTTGAGGTCTTGGATTTCATGTTTTGTTGTGACTTTAGTAGTATTTTTCAGATGTTTTGATGAAATGTCGCATATTTTATGGAACGTGTGCTGTGAACTGGTGAGAGGTTGTCTCGATGCTTTTAGAGGATTAGCGGTGAGTAGGTCGCTTCACATTTTTCCAGGTTAATCCTCTTGTTTTCCTTACAGCAACCTTTATAACAGAAGATGTTTTCTTGATTACAAAGCTTTCACTGTCGGTATTTTGCGTTAGTCTATTTAGTTTGTGTGGCAGCTGGATAAGGACGAAGAGTATGTTGTTGTTAACAGTGCGCCTCGCACGGCCCCTAGGACAGTTATGCAGGTAGGTATACTTATTTCCATATGTTTACGAAAAGGGGCTCGAGCGTTCCCTGTTAGTCAGTATTTTTGTTGGGATAGATAGTGGAAGGAATATACAGTGTGAAAGTAAAGGTTATTAAAAGTGTGATTCCAATTCGGTATGACCACGGTCAAATTCCGACTACTAGGTGGTTGGGTTATCAAAAAGTGGTTTAAATTTATGTTTTATTGCAGATCATCTCTGTAAATCAGTTCTCTCACATTTGATGAATCCTTTAAAACACATTATCTTAGCTTTATCTAATGCTGTTGTCGTGCATAGCTAATTTTTTACTTTTGTTACAGCAGAGACGAGAGCTCCGGGGCACTGTGCCACGTCCTGCTGAGCGGATTTATCGACGTAGGGAGCGTGTTTGGAAGCGGTTCGTTTATTCAATGATCAATAAGTATTTGTCTAAGTTGTGATTCAAGTTAGTATCATCCATACTACTGCTACAGCACTTCATATTTATCGAGAAAAGATTCTTGAGGAGTGTAGAGCAAAGCAGTTCTTGAAAACACACTTCGGAGTCTGTTCTGTATGGAAACGAGCGCGTTAATCAACTTTTTTTTTGTTCACAAGACCTAACCTTTCATTAGTGAAGCAAGGCTTTTGTAGTGGGAATTTCATCCTGTTATGAAGAAACAATGAAAATATAAGCTAGGTAAACGCAGCGGTCACGCTCGTCGAAAACCCGTGCGTGGTGCACGTTATTGTCGCTTTTCAAAACGGCGCAAACCAAGCGTTTTCATCTTTGGCGTCACCATTCTAAGTGCTATGATGACTGCTTTCTGTGAATTTTGGGACCATCTTATAAAACACGTTTGAGTCCCATTTGGGATTCAAATGGCGCTTGAACATTGTACGTACGCGTGGGCCGCCATGAGGCACTGTCTCAGTTCCGCTCGCTTTTGTGTAGCTTTCCAGTCCTCTCGAAGGATGGAAACACCTTTCCAAAATGCGACTTGATTTACAAACAAAAGTAAATTTCTGTAAGTGAAAGAGAACCTCCCCCACCTCATCTTCTATTTGAAGTGGCGATGGAGCATATGTTCGATAAAAATTAACTTTTCAGAGTGTTCCAATGTGTTGTTACCAATGCAGGAATATGGTTACTAGTTTGGACGATCCTGAGGTTGTGCTCATCCGTTAGTGACGTATCGGCTGGTCCCATCACTATTCTATCACACCTGATCGTTCTCCCAATCTTTTTGTTTACTCGCATTGTACTTGCTTTATGGTTTTCTGATATTGCTGGAGCATGCTTGCGCACACTAAACTTGGATCCTCCTCCAAGTGTTGAATTCAGGTAAGCTTGATTGAAGAAGTTGAAGGCTCCCTTTGAAGGCTTCTTAAATTGACTTTTCGCTTATCACAATTGGGACTTGGAAGGTCCAGAATCGATTAAGCTTGTTTTCAGCACGGCTTTATCGGATCTTCTTGTATCACTGCTGCTTGGATGTGTTTTTCTTGCACAGGGCCTGCTCGTGTCATACCTTCCGCTACCAAGTTTTTTGTGCTCTATTATATCTTTCATTCACTTATCTCTTCTGAATTCGATGTACAGGTATCTCCCAAGTTTCTTTTTTGTTTATCACTTGTTATATCATTATCGGGATCTCAGTTTTATAATCACTTAAACCATGTGATGGGTGATATGGAAACATTTTCTTAGTAGAGCCATTCTATCTGTTACACTGCTGCAGCTGTCTATATAGGCTCTCATTTCAGCTTTGAGTATTTCTGGTCATCTCGCAGTGTACTACTTCATAAGCGTATTGAGCGCTTGGAATCGTATCTGCCTTATTTTATTGGTTTTGGTGCTCCTCTCACCTTTGTTTCTACATTGAGTAACAATTTCTTGCTCAATGGAAGCGTATTCGGAACATTCTTTCCTTTACTAATTATCAGTTCTTATAAGGTAAGTTCATGAGAGTAAGATTTCGCAGTATATTTATTTCTATCCGTATTTTAGGCTTCATGGGAAAGACCGAAGGACTTGAGAAGACATACTCCTGTAATAAGTATTTTTACGCCGTCTCGTTTAGTCACAGATAGTTTTGTAAATATATTCTCAGGAATGGTTGTTCAGCAACCGACGATTCGTTAATTAATAGAGTTGTATATACTGTAGTGGCTGGTCCATATAAATTGTAAATATTGTACATATTGCTATATGGGTAGTGCCATTTGTTAGGTTTAACAAGGCTTCTTTGCTCAAGTGATGTATAAAGCTGTTGTGATGCTTTGAAGAGTTGTTGTACGCTAGGTTAGAACCTACTTATCTATAGTACACTAAATGGAATTGTGCATTTGGTTTAGCTTGTTGATAGTTGAGGGGAGAGTGGATGTTGTGAAATTAACTCTTACAGAAATGTCTCAACCCGGGATTGAGGGTTTGGCTGTAGGCCTGAACAAAGGTCACAAAGTCACCAAGATCGACCGCAAACCTCGTCAAAGCCGTCACATTGGGGCGTGCAGCAAGAAGTCGAAGGTAAGGATAAGCTTGTAGTATTTTCGCTTAAAAACTACCTTGCTACTGAGGTACAGTACTAGTTGAGGGAGAATTCCATGATTTAGATAATTATTCCATCGCATAATTCGATACTTTTTTGTTCTTCAGGTTGTACGTGAACTTGTCAGAGAGATCACTGGCTTTGCTCCATACGAGAGACGTGTTCTTGAATTGTTGCGTATTTCCAAGGACAAGCGTGCACTTAAGTTCTTGAAAAAGCGTTTGGGTACCCACCTTCGTGCTAAGAAGAAGAGAGAGGACCTCCAGGGCGTGATCGTTGCCCAACGTAAACATCACAAGTAAAATTGTTGCTGTTATTGTTGTTCATAAATGGTTAATATACTTTTTGTTGTTAATTTGCTCTAGACTGCGTTCTTGTCGCCTATACGTGTGGTCATTACAGGTGATTAACAGTGTACAGAAAAACATTTTCAACGGTTTGATTCAAGGTGATTTGGAAACACTGTTAGATATACTACAGCGCTTAACTAGTTTAGGAATACAAGCAAAAATTAGGCTAAGTGTGTGGAAGTTGCGGAATTAGCCAATGGTTATCGATTAGGTGATTTCGAGTACATCCTAAGTGACCAAATAATTGTAATGGATTTGATAGAGATCAGTTGATTAACAGTGACCATCCGAGAGTAATGTCTGACACAGAAAATTGGGGGCTAGCCCGCAAATCTGCAATGTACTATTCAGTACTAGGATGTGTTGGCGATTTTAAATGGAGTTTTCCCCGTGAATTAATACTTATATTGATCTTAACTTAGCTTAAAGTTTCGGGTTCTGTTCCATTTTGCTCGTATTCGCAACCGTACTGTTTCCCACACGAAACATTGGTGCCACCTTTTGTAATTCAGGGCCACCGCTTTTCCCGTCGAGTTTCTTCTGAGGGTTTCGAAAGAGCTAACATGGAAGTATTTCGCAAAACCGTGCTTAATAATTGCTGAAAATGCTTGACTTTGTTAGTTCTAACGGTTTTTTCTTTTGATCGAAAAAGCAAATTTAATGTGTTTATATGCGTGTGCATCGTGGATTCCTTCATTCGCAAGATCCGTCGTTTGTTTGATGTTGAGTGTGAGACCGTCTTATCATTTTGGATGAGCTCAAATATGCTGCATAGGAACATTTTGTTTGAAAATGTCGAGTAGGAAATAGCCGCTGACATTATTCCTATCATTCTTCGCTGCTTATTTCTTGCAGATCTCTATTCTGTTCTTACTTTGGGTCATGCTTTTAGTTTGTTTTCTCGATGCTACTACTTACAACCTAACAAGGATCTAAGAAAAAGCTAGTGTCTTGTAGAAAGGTTCGCATGCAAATGATAATGAGACTGTAATATTAGCAGTAATCCAAGTAGTAAGCCGATACAGGAGCATTATGCTTCGACGCAGGTGATATGTAACAATGCCGTGCAGTTTTAGTGACTGGTAACGAATATTTATTGAGAAAAATGACGAACGTTTTAGCGGCTGGTAACGAATGAAAATTGATTACCAGATGTCATGTAGTGTTATGACGTTATGGTGTTATGTAGTGAGTATTATTCCTGAAAGGACAATTTTTCATGCGAGGGAAGATCGGGCTTAACAGGATAGTGGTGTGCTTGTACTGTGAATTAGTACACTAACGGGAAATGGCTAGCTTCAGGGCCACCCTCTGATCCTCAAATCATTTGTTTGGAATTTCGTCCGGATATAACGATCAGTACGGACATATGGCGGCATAAAGTATTATTCTGTATGTTTAGGCCCCTGAAGCTTCATGGGGTGTGTGATATGGTTTATTCATTTTCCATTATAAATAGCTATTCTTTGAATGGTGCAAAACTTTAAAACAAAGGTATGCCATCAAGGAAGTGGACTGGGTGTACTGAGAAGTAAACCAATTTACAAATCGTAACATGAAGCGCTCCAAAAGGGTAGCGCGCTGACCTCCAGCGTGGCTTACTCAAGTGAATAGCGAGCTTTTTCTATTTAACCTTGAATACCAAAGGTTTCAGTGACGTTAGTTTCTACTTCATACAACTTTCCATAAGAAATATGTTTAGCCAGTTGCTCAGCTTTCTCATCATCTTATTTGTTGTTTTCCCTCCTTATCCACTTCTCCTATAAATGTGTTAAGGCGTCTTCTTGACATTATCTGTTTGTTACTTCTTCATTCTGTCTCTTTTTGCCTATATCTTTCCTCTTTGTCTATCAATACTTTCTGCTGCTCTTTCTGCTCTTTCTCTTGATTTCGAACTTATTTCATGTTCGTTTGGCTTTTTCTCGAAGCTTAGTTCCCAACATGTCTGTCATTAGTTATTCTTGCTTTAATTATTTCATCTGATTGAAAGTTTGTTTTATCCTACTTATCCTTCTCGATCTCGCTCAACTGATGTCTGCGTCCCTGAACCTCGTCAGCTGGCCTGCTCTCTCCCTCTTCCTGTTCTTATTCTCATCTGTCTGTCGTGGGTCTTGCTCCGCTAGTTGGTGGAACGTGAAGGAAGGAATCATCCATCATAGCTTGGTTCAAAGTTCTCCCGTTCCGCGTGAAAACACTAACTGTTAACAAAATGGAATTGAAAATTTACTTTAATTAACACCAAAAATACCGGTCCTAGCTTTTAATCGTATGTGGTATAGCGCTATTTGTTGGCGGAACAGGTCGAAATTTGATGGTAACGCTGATTTTGCAGATGTTCGGCCGTTCAACATTTCGGATGGCATCTTGCATAGTTGCTGGGCGCCGGTGTTTGGCATCTTTCACCACCACAATTCCAACCTCATCATTGGGACGTCTTGCCGCACCCTCTCATGGCCTTCTGAATCAAAAACGGTCGGTGATTACTGACTTTTGCACATGAAATTGCATTGCGTATGACAGAGCACTGGAAATCTACAAGTATTGTGATTTACGCGATTCAAAACAAACGACATTTAGTAGTCTCCACATTCAGAGGGAAGTAGCGCTGCAATTATGTGGCAGGTTATCTTTGAGGCATTGAATCTCCCCGTTTTTCTGAATTTTGTGTGCATTTTAGATGAGCATGATTGGGCGAACTGAGTAAGTTCTGGGAAGAGTCACTTTTCCCGGTTAGAGCTAATTTCCGTTGTGAAGAAATACGGAAGGGCCAGTCTTTGACTTTTCGTGGGCTGATAGTAAAAGTGTTGCAGGCCTAAAAAGAACGATGTTTTTTCTATGTTCCGTTCACTTGGCCCTCTTAAACAATTTCATCATTTTTTTGTGCCTTAGTAAAGTAAATGCCTAGATTATAGTTGTAAAAGTTGGATGAGCTGCCGAAGTGAGGCTGAGAGCGAACCACGAGAGTTTCGTTTTTGACTTGACGACCAGTCTGTTGTTGTCTAAGATTTCTGGGCAGGAACTAGTTTAAAAGTAATTTTAACAGATAGTCTGGTTCTGAAAGGTTCTGACTTCAAAAAAACCCACTTTGCTTGTGTATTCAATATTTACTCCTCCATTTAACATAGCCTCCAAAGCTGATTAGGTTGTTATCCGAGCCCCCGTCCTCGTATGCATAAGTTCCTGAAAAATGTATTGATCTGTCAATTCTTTAATGAAGACCAACCCTTGAAATAAGTGCTCATAGCTGTTATTGATAGGTATACATTTGGTTACTTGTTTTCTTTTGCTTCTCACATTATAAAAAATTTTATTCGCAAAGATACGTCATTGATGGAGACTGTTATTAATCATTTGCTCATGGGTAGATCTAACCTAGAACTTCACGCAGCAGTTTTGGAGACGTACGGTTTTATGAGATTTTCTTTAAGATGCAGTCAAGTCCAGGTATTCGGTCCGTTCGATCCGCCAAAACCGCTGACTTTCAAAGAGGTAACTTAATTTATGGTTCAATTTACAAATCAAGCATTTACTTCATCAAGTCGGGCTATCGTGTAAGTAAACGTCTGATTAGTTACCAAATCCAAGTTATTACGAGGGCAGTTGATTTGCAGCAAAAGCAGTTTTTCGTTTTTTCTTTAATTTTTTTGCTAGTTCTGCTCGTTTTAGAAATGTTTACTATGTGGGTAATCTCATGATGAGTTTTGTAATATGATATTTATTAATATTAAGCCTTACAGTTGCCTTATTGTTCCAATAACCTCGTAAGTATGTTCGTAAAGATGTGAAAGAGCAAGGATAGATCTCAGATTCTTTCGAAAGGCTTAAGTATTTTTGCAGTGCTTCTAGAATCCTTCCCATTGTCGAAAAAAGTTTCCCGTCTCTTTCGTTGTTTCCATTTTGTCATCACCAACATCACATTTTTTCGTAACTTTTGCCGGTCCGAATGCCAAAACTTTCTTTTCGTACCGTTTACTGAGGCCAAATAATAGCAGTTAACAAAACATCGAGTCAAAGCTCTGCTACTTATTGTTCTATTAACTTGTCGTCAGATTTGCCACCTGAGCCGGTTATAGAAAATTTTCGTTGGGGCTATCTGAATATATCGATCGATTGCGATCTTAAGCCGAGTTCGGTTAAGTAAATTGTGGTCTGAGAATTCTTGTCTTCATATTGGTTTGATTTTCGTTGCATGCATGGTGTAATCAGAGAATTGCCCCAGTTGTACAATGGATTGCTCAGTATGCAATCCACCATCGATTCGACATAAGGTTTCTCAGAAAACTAATTCGAGATTATTCTGTAGTCTGTGAAGAAAAATGATGGGCTACGTTTACAGCTTAAAATCCATCACCATCAACGTCTTTTCAGGTGGAATCCCGTGTGCTGAAAGCTATACGTGCATGGGATAGGTTCCCGGCCGACAAAGAAGCGCTTCTGAAGCTTGAGGCGGAGTTCACCAAGGACTTGGGTTTCGATTCCCTCGATCAAGTTAGTTGATTGCCTATAGTAGTAATACAAATAGCAGTTGAAGGGTGCAATTCTTAATCCATCTAACCGATACAAATTCGATTGTTCAGGTGGAAATCATGATGGCGGTAGAGGATGAGTTCGGTTTCGAAATTCCTCTCGAAGATTCAGAAAAACTGAAGAGTCCTCGCGACGTATTCAAATATATTTGTGAACGGGAGGATGTGTATGAGTAGTTTCTCCTTTCCTTCTCGGTGTTTCATGCTTAGTCTTAGAGGTTGTACAGGTGTAATATTGTTGTAGGAATGTTTAAAGATCGAGTTTATAAAATTATCATTTTGTATCAGTCAGTGATGAACAAAGCTTTCACTATAGCCATCTTTCACTAAGTGATGTCATTAATGCAGATGCAGAATGATTTGTGCAAGTGGGGTCACCCGAAATTCAGCGAAAACTACCTATCCACCTCCAAAATTACCTTAGATTACTAGCAAGCCTCTATTTGAAAATATTTAAGAGTATGGAAATAAATGTCGATTCAGAATTCACTGAATATTTGCAATTCGTGTCGGTGGAGATGCTTTCTGTCTATCCTTTACTTTCTATTCGAGTGCGCCATCATTTCCAGGAGATGTCTTGGACGAATAGGGTGCCATTCAGGCTTGGAAACGGCTCCATTTAGCAATGCCTAGTATGTCGAAAAGGTAGTACTTTGCATATGGAGAATGCATATTGAGGCGAAATCTTGTAGTGGAGACCCTCAGTAGGACCCTATTCCGCCTGTATATAAATTCATTGAAATTCATCTTGATCATTCGAAGTCTGCTTTAAAAGAAAACATTTTAGTCGTGGGAAATTACCTCCCCAGAATAGTTACAGGTTAGGCGATAAAGTAAGGAAAGGGTTCCGTAATAAAATAAATTGATCGATACAACCTTGTGTGAGCTTCTTAATGCTCGAATACATGCAATGTAAATGAAAGGACTTTAAAATGGTGTGGTATAGTGCGTCGTTTTTGTTATCTTAAAGTCATCGAGAAATCATTCGAGAAGGAGTCTGTCAGAGGAATGGAAATGAATAAAGCCCGTGGAAAAGTTGCAGCCAAACTCGAAGGAAATGTCCATTTTGCCGAAGGCCAGAGATGCAATAAATGAGCTCGGTGAAAAGTGGGATCAAAAAATGGATCGTGAGCTTACGATCAACAAAGATTATGAAGTTCTGTAAAAACTACTAAATTTAAACTCCAGTTGATTTGGTACACTACGAAACTCATGGGATAGCCGGCTGGTACTTAACTCGGCAGTGGTTAACAAAGACGAACATCTCTTGATGTCGCAGTGTTCCCAACCGCATGCCTACATAGTGTTGAATTACTCAATGGTACAGGAAGCGCGGATGAAGCAATGGCTTCTGATGGACCACTAAGTGATCTATACTAATTGATTTTTTTTTTGAATCATTCGGGAAAAACTTTTGAAGCAGCTCACATAGACTATGATGTGGTCCGAGGACATTATCACCACGTTCTACTCAAGTTTTTATGGACACATTTTGAACAGGGAACGATAGGAAAGGTCACCGAAGGAAGATCACCATCCCAAATCAAAAATTGGACCACCCTTAGTGGTTCGATAGCAGCCTTGCCATCCGATGAAAACCTTCAATTTTTTGATTTCTTTAGTTTTGTTCCAGTGACTTTCTGACTTATTTCGTCATTACTATTTGTAACAATGATTAATATTTCTGTGGTCATTCATCCTGTCATTTTCCGCAGCAAAAGAAGCTCCAAGCTCTCAGGAAGCAATAGCGATGAGGGAACTGGAAATCTGACAAAATGGCTGTTCTCGTGGGCACAATAAAGGGCCAAAAAACTAGGTCGATGATAAGATAGAGACCGTATAATTCGTTCTGTCATGTGAAACACTGTAGTGGTAAGCAGTATGCGCCTGAATCCCCAGGGCCTTTGTAAAGGTGCTCTGGGCTGTAAGTTTTCTTGTGGCGTTTTCACATCCGCCAAATCAGATCGGATTGCACACTGGATTTATTCTCGTTTGAAATATCTAAATTTGAGAATTTGTTTAAAAACTCATATGAACCCCCCCCCCCCCCCCCNCCCCCTAAATAGATTCGCCAGTGGCGCAGTGAATCATGGGCGAACAGGCAGTCACAACTGTTCTAGGTGGTTGCTCGAAGTTTTCAACCCCAAGCTTGAGGATGCGTGTTGTGCTGCGAGACTTTTTTTATTCTCCTTCTAATATGCCGTCCGGTTATTCTCATGTATGTATATGCTGTGATGTAACATTCAACTTGTCTCCACTGCTGGGCTCATCTGTCGCCCATTTCGATGCTGACTAATGCGCTCCCTTTCCGCTCGTCCTTATCGGCTTCTACATCACTCTCGTCAACTTATTCCTCCTTGAAGAGACATGAAATGTAGCTGCTGAGTAAGGAGAACTATCAAGGAAAGGTTTGGTAGCTGTTGTTATGGCATAGTCCACAGTGAAGTAATGACTATCGGATCTACTGGGCAGTGTTGTCTGGTGTTGTGCACTTCAGAGAAAGACAGTACTGTTTGGTACTGCCTTCTTTTGAAGCGCTGTTGAGACTAAACCAACGGTAGTAAGCGGATACCACTAGCCCTGATCGTGAGATTCACTGTTTCTCTCTCTGAACTTTGGATGATGAATGGATGGCATAGCAACCGTTATCATCAGATGGCATATCAGCACCGAAATGTGAGATTGAGCTCCTACTTCTGAGAACAGTGAGCATGTAAAGACTGTAGGCCTATGCAGAAGAGGTTACTGAAAAGGACCATGGACACTGGTTTTTGAAGGATGTTAGGTCAGAATTTTTGAAGGGGTTCCTTAGCACCTGAAAAGTTTACGCTGTATGGTCGGGGTTACTGAATAGGTCTTCCGAATTTCGTTCTCATCCTGGTTGACTCTACGGTCCATGCAATGGCTGTACGCTCATGAAATGAGGCTATTGTATGGAACAATGATCAGTAATCGTGAGAGAATGGCCCCTTGATTCTTGGGAAAATCTGCAGGTATCCAGAGCGCATGGAGACATGTTGTCGTGGTTATTGTAAAACACTTTCAAATTTCTTTTCCGGAGCTCATCCGCTGCCATATTAGTGGAATCCCTCGCCACTATGAGGAGTTGTCCCTATCTCCTCGACAGCCTCCAACCACTTTTTCTGCATTCTAGAAAGTTTCTGAACATTGTTGGGAATTTTTGATCTTGACCTTTTCCACTACGTTGATTTGACAACCCTTCTTCCATTTGACTTATCATTCCTTCTAGAAGGCTTTTCAACATAATTCCGAACTCTTGGTCCCAGCCCCAGCGCCTCCACCTCAGTGCAAGCCCCGCCTACATTGAGGATTCGATCGCCCTCGTTGAGCTACATCTGACCACTTTTGCCTCCACTTTAGAATGTTTCTGAATGAAGTTATGGATTTTTGATCATAGCCCCCCCCCCCTTAGTGCGAACTCCGCCCACCTCGGGAATCTGACATCATTTCTTCTATGATTCTAACCACCTTTTGCCGTGTTCTGAAACGTTTCTAAACAGAGCTATATTCAATACTTCAGTTCATTGCACATCCCGTCCATCGTGCGAGGAGCTTCACTAAGTTTATGGATCCCGAGCACGCATAAGGCCTTGCTCACTTCTTTTACTTTTTTCTCGCCTTCATACCTTCCACCGAGTCATGAACTTTTGTTGAAAGTACCACTACTAGTCACTGCGAGAACGCTCCGAAGATCGCTGTTGAGTCCCCTTAAATTCAATTCCATATTTCATTTCTCCAACTTTGCTCATTTTTTCCCGGCGTCTGTCGTGAGACCAAATTAGGGAGTTTTGTCCATGGAATCGCCCAACTTCGGAACAAGCCCCGCCCCCTAGGAGCGGAGTTCCTCTCGGCTCTCATGTGCTCTGTTGGACTTACCCTACGCTCAACCCATTACGAACATGATCCAAACTCTCCAGGTGTTTCTTCAGATAATATCGAATTTGGTGACAGACGCGAGCGCGTTATAAACAGTTTGGGTAGTGAAACGCCAAGACATTACTACTGGTCGAAAATAGTCTTTACCAAGGAAGGTAGAAACTAACCACTTTTGACTTATTGGACGAACATGATCCCTTTCAAAGAGTGTACCAGCAAACTACACTTGTCAACGGAACCCTTTCACTGCGATGGAGTTGTAAAACCTTGACTGGAACTTCACCATAACACCCAAGTTGAGAAAAAGGGTGGTAGCTGCTTGCCATTATCCGTGATTACCTGGGCACTCACAGTCGGATATGGATCCTTCCTCATCACTCGGTCACGTCCTGAGCGGGAATAAGCTTTAAAACGTCAATCGCTTGTGCTAAGATCTGATCAGCTTTATTGGGAAGACGCTGAGTTCCAGGACCGCCTATCAGTTTTGCCGGAGATAAGTCAGGTGTTTGTATACGTCATGATAAGGTGCATCGGTTGACGTTGTTGAGAAAATTCAAAAATTTCAGAGAGATTACTAGAATCTTTTAATTCTAATCTTGTTACTAGCCATTACGATACCTAGTAATGCATTACGATAGCTATCATTTCGCCGATTACTTCTTTTTCATAGAAATCCATAGTCAGCTGTTACAGCAAACATCATTCTTTGATTTTGAATACCTGCTTTTTCTC
>UZAF01019302.1:0-25106 GCA_900617895.1 Haemonchus placei
AATCCACCAAACGTTTGTATGAGCTTCTGTATCCTCATAGTTTTTCTTGTTTTTTCAGCACCATGAAGATCAAGATCATCGCTCCCCCTGAGCGCAAATACTCCGTCTGGATCGGAGGATCCATTCTTGCCTCCCTGTCTACCTTCCAGCAGATGTGGATCTCCAAGCAAGAATACGACGAGTCCGGCCCATCCATCGTTCACCGCAAATGCTTCTAAAACCGCTGCGAACCACGAACAGAAGTTCAGTTATACTCGCCAACTTTTTACTGTATATTATGCTGTCTACTGAACACAAATTTTAAGCAAATAAAGGTTAAGACAATTTTATCAGCCTAATACTTGGAAAACATTTAATGACTTCCAAAGCATGAAGAACATGGGTTTCAGTCTACCTTCAGAAGCTGTGAGACCTCTTCATAATGCCAGCAACTTAGGAGAAATAGCAAACACATGCCGACACTTGCTTTTACACCCATCATGCTTCCAGGAAGAACCGAACCCTCTTGTTCGGACTTACATCGAAAAAAATTCTCAGCTCGAACCGTTAGAAATCGACGCCAGCAACTGCCAACATAAAAAGCGACGTGATCAGCAGATGATAGAGAAATAGACCGCTACATCAATGTGACGGGAAACTATTTTTTAAAAAACTACTAAAATTGGAGTTCATGAAACAAGTTGCAAGGCATTGATATCATATCGATTTGTTTCTCTTTTCACCCGTAGAGTTTCAGAAGTAGATGATAAATGATAGCAATGTATGAGGACAAACAGGGTTAGAAAGCATTTTACCACATGAGGGTGATGTTTACGAGTGAGTAAACAAGTTTGATCGGGAACTCATAACCACTCCAATCAGCAGCAAAGCAAGTTAACTCAATGAAATGAAGCATCAATGAAACATGCAAGGAGCTGAAATGGAGCGATAAGATTTAAAAAATATTAAGAATACTGCGGCTGAATCCGCAGCATTCTTCAAAGCACAATATTACCGCTACAGCTCAGCAACTGGGGACAAATGTACTCTCAATATAGTCTGAAAAAGTTATTTGAGTAAAACCAACTGAACTACTACAAAGGCACAATGAGTAGTGAACGATTACAGAAGTAGGAAAACCAAGAAAAGCTTCGAGAATAGTAGAGCTCAGAAAGTCCCTTAGTGTTGACCGACCCCGTCTTATGGATTCGCCTACGCTTCGACTTCCATCCAGAATCGTAGTAATTTAAGAGTGCGCACGTAGCCTATACAACGACATGCATTATCTAGACAATGTGTTGGTCAGTCTTTATAATCCCAGACGAGTCTGATAGCCTCATTCAGAGGGATGCTCGCTACCATACTCGATACTCCTGTACTCCCATACCCTACTATTAATATATATTAATATATAAATGACTGCAGAAATTCCACAACGCTGGAAACATTCCTTTGTGGTACCTATTCCTAAAAAACCTCCTTTCTCCATTGCTCATAACTATCGCCCAATAAGCATAACATCTATTTTCCTTCGCATTTTTGAAAAAATCATGAAGAAACACATTGTACTCCATCTTGACTCACATTCTATTATCTCTGATGATCAACATGGTTTTGTTCAAGGTAGATCTACTGAAACACATATGTTGGAAGTTCTAAATGACTGGACAATCTCTTTGGACAATAATAGACCAGTAGATGTAGTTTACTTCGACTTCACTAAAGCATTCGATAAAGTATCACATGCACTACTCAGAATCAGAATGACTGAAGTAGGTCTTGATCCTAAGATCACTGACTGGATATCCAATTTTCTAGAAGATCGAACTTTCCAAGTTAGAATCAATGATACTTATTCTTCCAACAAAACAGCGCCTAGTGGAGTCCCACAAGGATCCGTTCTTTCTCCTATTCTCTTCAATATCTACACTTACAACATTCCTGAACTTATTTTTAAGTTCGGAGTGAAGTGTAAGGCTTACGCAGATGACATTAAGATTTATGCTGAAGTTGACTGTGAAAATGGTATGACAAAAATTGCCTCAGCGATTGACGCTATGTATAAATGGTCCATAGATTGGAAACTACCACTCAGTCCGGAAAAAACCAAGGTGTTACACCTCGGTTCCAACAATAGACACTTTCGATACAATTTGAATGGTTATGATCTTAGTGTGGTATCTTCTACCATGGATCTAGGATTCCACATTAATGAAAAACTTGACTTCTCCCAACATTGTGAACAAATCTCTTGTGCAGCCCAAAGAAAAGTTTATAATATATTTAAAGCGTTGGCATCAAATAATCCAAAAGTCCTCCTTGCTGCTTACAAAACTTATGTCAGACCAATTTTGGAGTACGGCACGACAGTCTTCAACCCCTCGAAACACCGTAATATAAATCGACTGGAGGCAGTTCAAAATAGTTTTACACGCAAATTGATTCTTCGCTGCCATAATTTACCATACAAAGATATACCGGATTCTGCATCTCGTAACCGTCTTCTAGGTTTGAAGTCGCTATCGTTTAGAAGGAGAATGAGAGATGTGATAATGGCCAGCAAAATACTCCATGGCAAAGTTAAGATCCGATGTATTGATTTATTTCCTATGATGCCATCAATTACTAGAGGAGGCCAAAGTAAGATAAACTTTAGAGCAGCTCGTTCAAATCTTAGGCACAAATTCTTTGTAAATCGCGTTGGATCTGTGTACAATCGCTTAACTAAGCTTGACTCCCTCCCTAAGTCGATGAATTCCCTCAAAGCCCATCTTAGTAAAGTTCTCCAATGAAGCTCTAGCGAATTATATTTCGTAATTATATTATGTTGTTTGTATCCTGTTGTGATTTTGTTTCTGTTGCCATCTGGCAACCACACATGCTTGACATGTAATACATAAATAAATAAATATACTCCGATGGGTTGGTGTGGATGGGTACAGACACGGATTTCATCTACCCATGCGCATGGAAGTGTGTCACTTGGCACTACACCAATCCGCCACGAAAACACAATATTACTTTACTTAAAAACCATCCTGCTTTTTCTATCCACAACTACAAAAATAGGTAGGGAACTCCTAGCATCTCTTTAACCTTAATCCTTTGAGAGAGTAAATGACAAAGGTAATTTTAGGAAAACATTCGAGGAAGTTGCGTTGGGCGTCAACATGTCAACAGTGATACGGCCTCTTGAACAATACTTTAAGGTCAGTAGAAAGAAAACTAAAAAATAGACGTCTGTGTTAGCTGTGACACCGGATACCTCCTAAGCAGCTTACTTTACTGGGGTAATACTCGTACCACTTGTTTGCACGATCTACGACTAACAGATTGTATGAACTGATCAGCGCTGTTCGAATTTGCACCGTCCCGGATATACCACAAAATTATGTCGCAAGCGACAGAAGCGAAAAAAAGTTGTGAGCCGTGGCGAGGAAGTTGGGAATTTTCAGCCCCGCACAATCAGAATACTCTCAAGTGCCTTCGGGCTATGGAATTCACTGGTATCCACGAAACTTCATACAATTCAATGAAGTTTGACAGTAACATTCGAAAAGACTTTTAGGCCTAAATACCGGAGTTGATGTGCCTTGACAGCGATCCTCTATCTAAGCACTGTATGGATGTTGTTGAGATGTTCACCTGCAACAAAGTACGACAAGTCAGGTCCACCCACCGCTGGGGGCTTCCTCTGAATTCTTTCGATTCGTAAACCGCTCATCCAATCTCGGCGATGTATTCAGTGGCTTACTTCGAGTTCATATGGAAATTTGTTTATGAACACAGCTTTTATGCGCATAAAAATGAAGAATATGTTTATATTAGTACACCGAAGGAAAGCCAAGCCTATTCAGGGTTCTACGAGTGCATTTTATAAGAATTCTAGAATCTTCAAGTGCACTTTCCTTATTGGGGACAGAAATGACCAGTACTATAACTACGAAGAGGTTTCAGCTGTAGTTCAAAGACAAATGGCATTTAGAAGGCTTCTTGTCAGGTCGAAGGACACAAAGGAGAAATTAATGGCTGATTCAGAAAAAAAGGGACGGAACTCAAAAAAGACGGGCTGAGGGTGAGGTGACTGGCAAGTGGGCACCCCTACGGCCTCTTCCTGATGGACATGTCAGGGATGAAGAGGAAAACAAGTTTCGACACCAAAAATACTGTTTATTCTTGAACATCATCACGATTAATGAGATTTTACTTGTGAAGCAGACTGGCGAAATCCCATGGGGGGGGGGGGGNCGGTGTACAAGTCAGTGCTTTTATCCTCCCAGACGAGTGCGATGCCAATAAACCGACTCCGATGGGATGAAAGGCTTGGTTAGCCTAGATGGATATCGATTCGCGAATTGAACCCGCAACCATGCGAGTGAGATAGTGCGCCACTTGCCACTACACAACCTCTAGCATCAATAAGTACGCCTGTATATGTCTCTGCCTCTCAACCTGTCACCCTTCCTATCCAACACAAAAGTCTTCATTCAAATATAAAGGCTGTTAGTCGGGGACTTTGTACAATAACCTTCATCAATGTTAAGACGAGAAGTGGGGGAAACAATGGAGCAGGTGCACCCGTAGAAGTATCAAAGTGTTGGAATTTCGATTGAAACTATCGGCTTTCAAATACCAAGGGCGGTACCATAGGCACCTCGGCATATAAAAGACATACTTGGGCATATGGGACAAAGCTCGTAATATTTGAGCAGAACAAAAGCTTTCGCAAAATCAAAGGATCGAGAAACTCGTCCCCCTTACTGCGTCACCCTGTCACGGTCTGCTAAATAGGTGAGAACAATCGGAAACTTAAAATAATCAAGGGTTCGTGGAGGAAAATGTTGAGAATAATGGCATTTTTTCTAATGCATTGATACAACTTCATTTTGAAAAAGTTCACTTCGTATTCTGCGAATCTGCTAATCAGAGCACTGGACTGAAAAGCTGACACCTTATTCTTCTGCAAGTGGGTATGTACCATAGAGTTCTGATTTTCACAATTTCAAGGAAGTCACTTCCTCGACCTCCTGCCCTTCGCTTGCTCCGTTCTATCTGAAACATTGAACTCCTTTTTCAAAATTCAATACGCGACCTTCCCTTCATTACTCCGCCGGAATACGGTTTCCTTTTTTTGGCACGCTTCCGTGTTGGGGGAAGCGACACGGTTAACGGCATGTAATTTATTCAAGATGTCCTGAGACAATCTTCTCCACTTCAAAAATCCTTCAATCCACGTCCAGCCCCTGCTCAAATGCATCACTCGACAACTGACCTCCTAATTTTAGCCTGATGCGGTCCGGAAGTCTTGGAATTATCAAAGGGTGTAAGAAACAACAACATCACACTCCGAGGTTTACATTTTCCAGCGGAATATGTCAAATCACTTTACAAAATTGTAAAATATTGGATGAAGGGTCGGTATGCCATATGTCTGAGTGATTTTTCGGTACTCTAATCCAAAATACAACAAGTCTATCTTATTCCAGCACCATGAAGTAAATACTTAAGATAGTCATACGACATCAATCAAATCCATTTTGTTGTCGTCCTCTTGTCTCTCGGCTTCCAATTCGACTCATTTCTTTACCTCGTCCTACACTGTAGGATCCCCTAGCATCGTCCCAATCTACATAAATCGGTGCTGAGAACAGTCTTGTCGACACTATACATCTGAGAAGATCTGTGAACTTCAGGGCGCCGCCTATTTAATTCAATGTGGGGATGTTAAGAAAAGTACGAGAGAAAGACCACGAGACCACTGAAGATCCGCCTGGATGAACAACGAAGAGCCTTTCCCAATCCACTGCCTACCCACACAGCAGTTTTTCAAGGCACGTACAATTACTCTTAAAGAGAAAGAATACGCTTACCCCTTCGATGCTAGGGTTTCGCATAGATGCTTGGTACGGCCACTGGAAATGAAAATCATCGAAGCGCGGGAAAAATACCGCATTAAGCCTAGAGTCAATGGAAAAGAGATGTGACGTCTTGAGACTGATTGGGTAATAACACTTAGTCGTTTTAGGTCAAGAGCGGTGTCCGTTTTCTTCTGAGTTCCCCGCCAGTCCCACTTCCTTATTTTCTCCAACTGATTGTAATTGCAGTAATATAGTGTATTATAAAATTACCAGTCGAATCGCCCGGCTAACGCCGGACTTCCCTCCTTCTTTTACAAAGTTGTAGTAATCAACTTACTGTCCACCACTCCTTTGAAACAAATAATATTTTTCTGTACACGAACTTTGACACGGGGTTAACAGGACAATGCAAATGGTACTCAGTGAATGTCGGTGCTCATTCCTTCGATTGGAAGTGTCGATCTTCTACACTTTTTCTAAAAAAATAAATACCCATCGAAAATTCAATTGTCAGATAAAGGATAAGGATAAAGTTTTTGGCGTTATCAATCCCGTCTGAGGGATGCGCCCCCGCACTCGACTTCCATTCAGAATCGTAGTGGCGTAATGAGTGTGTATGTGACATATACAATGACTTGCGGTGGCCAGCCGATATATAAGACAATGCTTTTGTCCTCCCAGACGAGTCTGGTACCAATTCACCGACCCCGGAGGGATGGAAGGCTTGGTTGGCCTAGGCGGGCATCCATTCGGGATTAGAACCCCTGACCGTGCGTGTGATATAGTGCGCCACTTGACACTACACCGCTTCCGTCCAACTGTCAGATAGTTCATACAAATGTTTCGAGCAATAAAAACGCCATTATCAGATGTCGCCACCAATGAGCCCTTCTCTTTGGGGGTGTGTACACTCGTGCAATTAGAGCTGCGCGCGGCAAACTGCGCAGCGAAATTCATAGTGATTCTGGCGACTTAGCTGGGCCCAAATTAGAAGTACGGTAGATTAGCACGACTAGCTGACCATACTAATCTATTCTACTTCGAGTTTGTGCCCCATTAATTGGCGCCAGAGTCGTTCGAGTAGTCGCGAATTTCGCCGCGCACAGCTCGAATCGCACAAATGTACCGTCCCCATTCTCTTTACGGAGATATTATTAGTTGAAAATTCAAAATACTGGTGGTCGATTAAGTTTTGTTGCAATGATATCGAACAATTAAGATCCTTCATTGGGTCACAAACTTTGGTGGGTAACGGTCCCAATCTAACAGCAAGAATGAACAGAATACTATTTTGCTTACCGTAGTGCCTCTAATGGGGCCCTATCACTGTATTTACCACTCACTTTTGTCACTCTACCATCTCTTCTTATCAAATGAAACATACTGAACAGTTGCAACTCCATCATAAATACCGAATGCGTTAGGATCTTGAGCGGTAGGTAGCCCTTGTTCTCTTAGATTCCTTATCTTTTCTTATCAGTAATAACTGATAATCAGTTCTTTTCACAGAGGACGTACGATCCCGTCATATCCTACATCACTTGTTAAAATGCCAAGGTTCCACTGTTAATATAAAAAGTGTACTCCTACCAAATTTCACAGTCCACGTAAATAGGAGTTATGAATCTGCGATCCAAAATTTCCATCGCGCATGCCTCGCCACATGTGAGCGGAGTCCGGTCCTGTCACCCACCATAAGTGTTCCTATCCTGCCTCCCGCACTCATACCAATTTCGAACTCTTTAAGTCCACGAGGGCAGGAGTTATGAATTTCCGGTCAGGCACACACCGACAAACCAATAGGCAGTAGTAGGGAAGTCTGATGAAGGCATTATATACCAGAAGCTCAACACCAATTAGGAAGAGACAAAAGCTTTGAAAAGCATGTGCCAATGCGATCATAGAAGTCCGTATGAAGCTCAGAGATAGCAATATTTTGAAACAATCCCATTTCGTCGCATGCGCCTACGCATTCGACTTCCATTCAGATTCGTAGTGGCATTTGAATGGGCTTGTGGCTTATTCAATGACTTGCAGTGGATAACTGCCATATAAGCCAGTGTTCCTATTCTGCCAAATGAAGCTCCGGCACTACCAAAAGGAGCACAAGAGATGGAAACTTTGATGGCCTAAGCGTGTAGCAACCTGGAATTCGATCCCAGGACTATGGATGTGAATATGCGTCAATTATTACTGAATAATCACCGCCTTTCGGTTCCGTGAAATCATTTGATTTCTCAACTGCTTCGTTTTTCGTTTCCCCAATCAAACTATTCGAGGTTTTGATTTACACCGTGACCACTGCGTGTTCCCAGAGTTTCATCGTTTTCTACTTGGTAAACGACACGGAATTACTATGCGTTTGTAAACTGGAAGCATTCCAAATCACAGTTTTGGCATCTCACTATACCTCTGTCAGAGTGATAGAGACGGATTACTGAAGCTTCTGCAGGAGACTGCTAGAAGGTGAGGAGGAATACGCGGAACCCGCCTGAGGCACCGCCCTCCTCCTACTCCCCCTCCTCTTCCTTTCAGCTCATACCCGCCCAACAATCACTTCTCCGGAATACATCCTCCTCGAGCGGCGGTTTTTATGTGTTACCTCGAATCATCATGCCTATTGTAACTTTGGAGGTATCGAAGTCGGGTATAAATGCTCCTCACTTTCCTCCATTCTCACAGATTGTAACTTCGTATTCAATTTAACTACAATTATTTTTGAGTGTACCTTAGCTCTGGCGGTAGATTCTCACGGGGCAGGTCCATTGTTCCTCTCACTCCATTAAAGCAACCATTGAGTGCTATATATAGGAAATAATAAGTAGTTCGAAAGTGGTCAGTAGGCAGTTCATTGAGCACGAAATCTTAACTTGAGCCCCAACTTTCAAGGATATATTTCACGATTTTGGGAATCGGGGTTTCGTTCTTATAACGTTCGTTTAACTCGTAAGCATTAAGGATCAGCACATTTTCAGCTAGCCAGAATGTGTGACGACGAGGTTGCTGCTCTTGTGGTTGACAATGGATCCGGTATGTGCAAGGCCGGATTCGCCGGAGATGACGCTCCTCGAGCTGTCTTCCCCTCCATCGTCGGTCGACCACGTCACCAGGGTGTCATGGTTGGTATGGGACAGAAGGACTCATACGTAGGAGACGAGGCCCAGTCCAAGAGAGGTTGGTAGCACAATCGACAATGAAAATGGGACGACCTCTGACTGATGTTACTGCTTTCAGGTATCCTCACCCTGAAGTACCCCATTGAGCACGGTATCGTCACCAACTGGGATGATATGGAGAAGATCTGGCACCACACCTTCTACAACGAGCTTCGCGTTGCCCCAGAAGAGCATCCCGTCCTCCTGACTGAGGCTCCCCTTAACCCCAAGGCTAACAGAGAAAAGATGACCCAGATCATGTTCGAGACCTTCAACACCCCCGCCATGTATGTCGCTATCCAGGCTGTGCTCTCTTTGTACGCTTCCGGACGTACCACTGGAGTCGTTCTCGACTCTGGAGATGGTGTCACCCACACCGTCCCCATCTATGAGGTGAGACTCGCGGTGTGCTTAACTTATGTAAAGAAAACTGAACTGTCATCTTTAGGGTTACGCCCTTCCCCACGCTATTCTCCGTCTCGATCTTGCCGGACGTGATCTTACTGATTACTTGATGAAGATCCTCACTGAGCGTGGTTACTCGTTCACAACCACGGCTGAGCGTGAAATTGTCCGAGACATCAAGGTAAGCATCAACCCCTCTGCTCATATCCATATTTACATCTGCACTGTTTTCTGTAGGAGAAGCTCTGCTACGTCGCCCTCGACTTCGAACAAGAGATGGCCACCGCCGCCTCATCGTCATCTCTCGAGAAGTCCTATGAGCTTCCTGACGGACAAGTCATCACCGTCGGAAACGAACGATTCCGTTGCCCAGAAGCCATGTTCCAGGTAGGGGGGGGGGCATTTTTAAAGCTGGTCGCATCCGTTGTCCCGCCCGCTCAGAATAATTTTTTCAGCCTTCCTTCATTGGTATGGAATCTGCTGGTATCCATGAGAACTCATACAACTCAATCATGAAGTGCGATATCGATATTCGTAAGGACTTGTACGCCAACACCGTCCTCTCCGGCGGTAGCACCATGTACCCAGGAATCGCTGATCGTATGCAGAAGGAAATGACCGCTCTTGCCCCTAGGTAATTCTATTGCATCTAATCAAAAGTTTGAAGTTCTGTTTCCTCATGAATTTTTTCTCCAGCACAATGAAGATCAAGATTATCGCTCCCCCTGAGCGCAAATACTCCGTCTGGATCGGAGGATCTATCCTCGCCTCCCTGTCTACCTTCCAGCAGATGTGGATCTCCAAGCAAGAATACGACGAGTCCGGTCCATCCATCGTCCACCGCAAATGCTTCTAAATTACTCCGACTCACGAACATCAGTTCAGTCATACTCGTCTATTGTTCATTGTATATTATGCTCAATACGTTCGGGTTTGAATGAAAAATTCTGTCCGAGCAACAATTTTATGCACATAAAGGTGGATTTATTTATGTTGCTTTGCTACAGCTCATTACTTCAGACAATTAGAGCTCATATGAATTGGATTTATACACTTTACAGCGTTAATTACATGTAAAATCTGTACGAATCAAGGTTCAATAAGCTCAGAATTAACACTCATTGCTAATAGTTCATGGATGGCTCGAATAGGGTGCACAATTTATGCGATCAAGCCAACTCAATTGAGAGTGTTTAGAATGTTCTTCTTGAAAAGGACTAACTTGCATCCAAGACTGCGGGATATAAGAAGGAAAGGAGAAAGGGTGTATTACAGAGTTACTCAATGCCGTTTCCGCCTAGATTTCGCTCCAACTTAAGATACAACATAAAGAAACATTATGCATCCTCGCCGAAGTCAGTTCCTTCATCTTCATACCGTGGACCAATCTGAACCTACACCTCACCGAGCCCTCTGTGTGACTCCTTTCGTTACAGAAAGTCATTTTGCTCTGTATGTCAGCTCTAGCCTGCATTTTGCTTGCAGTTCCACTTCCACCTGTCCTTCCAGTGAGTTATTCGTGAATAAAAGTGGGTGAATACACTATGAATCCTGGCACTCCCAGACAATCATGAAGCAGAAAGTAGGATCTCATCGAAACCGATCATTGGCGGTCACCAATGTTTTCGCAAAGAGTCTTCACGTAGCGTAGATGTAGTGGGTAATGGGACTGGCACCAACTCAAAGATCAAGCACTGGGATAATAAAATCAATTGGGTTTCCGAATTGAATGCAAAGATGCCTTCATGGTCTGGGAGTTGCGGTACTACTGGCCCCATAAGTCTACCATTATATACCTGTGATTTAGAAGAGTAACTATTCGTTTTTCTTCTCCCTCGAATGGTAGCTTCTTACTCTTGACCTGAAGCCAGTTCGATTTCCTTCATTAAAGCTCTATTTTGGTAATTTGTAAGTCAGAACCTATGGATGCATCGATATTGAATATTATAGGCAGCAACAAGGGCGGAGGTGGTGTAATGGCAAGTAGCACACTATCTCACACGCACGGTCAGGGGTTCGAATCCCGGCTCGATGCTCGGCTAGGCCAACAAAGCCTTCCATCCTTTCGGTGTCGGGGAATTGGTACCAGACTCGTCTGGGAGGATAAAAGCACTGACTTGTACATCGGCTGGCCACCGCAAGTCTTTGTATAGATCACATACGCACTCATTACGCCACTACGACTCTGAATAGAAGTCGAGTGCGAGGGCGCATCCCTCAGACGGGATTGATTAACGCCAAAAACTTTATCCTTATATAGGTAGCAACTAAAAGAGCTACCTAAAAGCGCAGTCGTAAACTGGATTGGAACTGACCTATGCAGGTTGAAAAACAGTTCCCAATCTGTCAGTGCTGCAATATACAACTCCTTCCAATTTTGGGCACAGCAAAATTGTGTTTGAACCAAATTTTCATTTATACCCATCTATGTCAAGCACTATATACACAATACACAGAGCACTGAACAATCCACGATACTTTTAAACCCAGAGAGCCCTTAGCCTTCAGAAGCACTTGCGATGAACAATAGACGGACCGTACTTATCATATTCTTGCCTCGAGATCCACATGTTCTTAAATGTGGGCTGGGAGGCTGCAATTGATCCTTCGACTGGGGAAGAGTTTGAGTTCTCAGGAGGAGCAACGACTTTGTTCTCGATGGTGCTGAAAGACCAGAGTTCATTCGAATGCAGTAGTTTAAACAAGTTTCCGTCATGATGTAAAAACTGCAGCAGCACATTTACCTAGGTTCAACGGGAATCTTTTCCTCTTGAGTGCGATCAGTCGAATGAGTTTTCTCAAATCCACCTTCCAGGGTCTGAGAGCGACCACTCGTTCCAGTTTCTTCAGACATACTAGTCCTTGCTAGCTCAAAACCACACTAATACAACAGATCTGTCAGTTGTAATCGATGTGGGGCCTCCACATTGCAATCACGCCCTGCAGCGTCTGCATTTTACACTTAAAGGCTCAGACAGCGAGAAACTTCAAAACCAAACCATACGACTTCGAGGAAACAGACGATTCATTACCACTGATTACTCGATGAATAAAGCTTACTTCAAATTTCCCTTCTAGATCCTAGAATTGATGGAACCAAAGGTTAAACTGGTTTTTCGGAACCTGATGAGGAGTTAAGAGTTTGGTAGACGCTAAGTGAGGATGGAAAAAATAACAAAACGTATACAATAATACTTCACGGCTTGTAATTCTGAGACTTTTTGTGACCGCTGGTGCCCCTGCTTATACCGATTGCCTTCCATACCCAATTGTAAACAATCTCAAGTCATCCAGACCATATAACAATGCAGGACGGGCAGCTAGTGTCAGATTTGCTTGAGAAGACTCCTACAACTTGCTCCTTTATTGCTCCAGCAACCCATTATGATGACCAAGAACCCTTTCTAATACATATTTGAAGAACAGCGTCATTTGAATGAGATATCAAGGGTGTGGCGCATCCTAGCACTTATTGATCGCAGCTCACTTTTTGTAAACAGGAAGACACCGAATAGGAAGTGGCGTAATCAAAGAAAAGTTGAGTCTGAGGTTTTAGGATGCAATTCGGGAAAAGGAATTGGAAGCCTACTCTTCTCTACTCTGCGGCATAGGCCTACGAGTGAAGGACCAATGAAAAATGACCTTCTCAAAGTCCAATAATGACAGGAAGTAATCCAGTAATGACTGGTGGGCGTAGAAGTATCTTTGAAAAACTTCGTTACCACACCAGAGGATTAAAAGAGAAGGCAAATCTTGGGGAATCAATAACAATTGCCTAGATATAGGCCCAATGACACTACTTATGAAAACAACTCTTTCTTCCCTAAACCGAGCCTGGATTGCGGCGAACCGAACACCATAGTTATCCATTTCACTATGAAGATGATGTGTATTAAATTAACTGTAACGAACGGTGCCCGAGAACCACAAATCAAGCCTGGAGTCGGCCAAAGTAGCGGATTCTACGGTGCATTTCATTTTCAGCAGGTCTCTGCGACAAATTTGAAATGTTAACAAAGAAAACAGCTGACAAAGCGAAGTAAATCATTACACGAAAATTCGTCCAGAAACTTCTGGCTACTTTCCCATCCCCTCCTTCCTTACCACCCCCTCACTACTACTGCCAGAGTAAGTAGTTTCATGTGAAGTTGAATGGCAAGTGTGAATTTACAGTACTGAAAATCGACGGCCTCACATTCCAAGCACTCTCATGTGTGCTAAAGATACCTCGAGTTCCACGAAACGTTACAAAGGCGCCGCCCTTTTCATCCTCTATTTCTCTACCAACCAATGCCACTTCTACGAAATGCATGCTCCTTGAACGCTAGTTTTTAAACGCTACCGGGAATCCCTCCACGCACATTGCTTCTTTGCTATTGCCAGATTCCAGTATATAAGCCCCCCAGCCGACAGACGAGAGCCATCGTGCCAGGTCTTTGTCCATTATTTAGTATACATTCCATTCTTAAGGTACCAACTGTTTCTCATTGCTAAACTGCCCATTTGCTCCAACTGTGTAGTGGTAGACCTGAATACTCTTGCATTACGATTAAGGGGAAGAACTATTGAGCATGTAGGAACTCCTATATCACATCAGAGCTTTCATGTAGGGGTATTTATGGAAATCACTCATCTTGGAACAAAGACTCGTTCTATGGTGCGCGTTCTCCTTTTGAATTAACTGGTGAATTCTGTATATTTCCAGTTAGCCAGAATGTGCGACGACGAGGTTGCTGCCCTTGTGGTTGACAATGGATCCGGAATGTGCAAGGCCGGATTTGCAGGAGATGACGCTCCTCGAGCCGTCTTCCCCTCCATCGTCGGCCGACCACGACATCAAGGTGTCATGGTTGGTATGGGACAGAAGGACTCATACGTAGGAGACGAGGCCCAGTCCAAGAGAGGTTGGTGGCACAGAGAAAAGATTAGACGCAGGGAAAGCATGCATGCAACTACTTTCAGGTATCCTCACCCTGAAGTACCCCATTGAGCACGGTATCGTCACCAACTGGGATGATATGGAGAAGATCTGGCACCACACCTTCTACAATGAGCTTCGTGTTGCCCCAGAAGAGCACCCCGTCCTCCTGACTGAGGCTCCTCTTAACCCTAAGGCCAACAGAGAAAAGATGACCCAGATTATGTTCGAGACCTTCAACACCCCTGCTATGTACGTCGCTATCCAAGCTGTGCTTTCCCTGTACGCCTCCGGACGAACAACTGGTGTCGTCCTTGACTCTGGAGATGGTGTGACCCATACTGTACCCATCTATGAGGTAAAGGTCATAAATGTCGCTTGTGAAATGCGAAGTTAGTCGTTGTCTACAGGGTTATGCTCTTCCCCACGCCATTCTCCGTCTGGATCTTGCTGGACGTGATCTTACAGATTACTTGATGAAGATCCTCACTGAGCGTGGTTACTCATTCACAACCACGGCTGAGCGAGAAATTGTCCGAGACATCAAGGTAGGACATCATCTACGTGCTCAGACTAATGGTCACATCTGCACTTTTGTTTTTTGTAGGAAAAGCTCTGCTACGTCGCCCTCGACTTCGAACAAGAGATGGCTACCGCAGCGTCTTCATCTTCTCTTGAGAAGTCCTATGAGCTTCCTGACGGACAAGTCATCACTGTAGGAAACGAACGATTCCGTTGCCCCGAAGCCATGTTCCAGGTCCGAAAACACAGCTGTCGCGAAGCTTGTCCCGCGCACTCAGATCATTTTTCAGCCTTCCTTCCTGGGTATGGAATCTGCTGGTATCCATGAGAACTCGTACAACTCAATCATGAAGTGCGATATCGATATCCGTAAGGACCTGTACGCCAACACTGTCCTCTCTGGAGGTAGCACGATGTACCCCGGAATCGCTGATCGCATGCAGAAGGAAATGACCGCCCTTGCCCCTAGGTAAATCTTTTGCGTATCAACCATCAGAACAGATATTTCTTTGGAATTCCGTTTCGTCCTGAAATCTTCACTTTTTAGCACCATGAAGATCAAGATCATCGCACCTCCTGAGCGAAAGTACTCTGTCTGGATCGGAGGTTCCATTCTGGCGTCCCTGTCAACTTTCCAACAGATGTGGATCTCCAAGCAAGAATACGACGAATCTGGTCCATCAATCGTTCACCGCAAGTGCTTCTAAATTCCTTCGATTCACGAACTATTCCACCATGCTCGTCGATTGTTCATCGTGTATTATGCTCACTACGTTCGGGTTCGAATGAAAAACCTTGTCCGAACACAAATTTTATGCACATAAATATGAAACCATTTGTCAGTGTATCACATTTTATGAACATTGAATCGCTTCTGCGCCTTCGAAAAATTGCCGTTGAACACAGATTTAGGAGTTCCGTTTTTGTGTGAGGAACAGCTTGTGTAATAGCAAGAGCTCCAATTTGTGTTTACTTTGCGCAGCGGGAAGCCTTCCGTTCTCAATAGCATCAAGCACAAAAATCTAATGTTCACGAATTCGAGGAAAATACGTGACATCGAGATGAAAACTAGTCACGGACATAAGTGCTTGGTCACAAATCTTACCAAGCCCGCAAATTCACGAGAATTCGATTCCAGCCCTTTTCTCGATGATCAATTCCTCTGCATATCATATGCATACATATGGATGACGGCTCTTGAGTGAACATTAGTACTAATAGCAAAATAAGCTTCACAGAAAGGACTATATAAGCCGATTATCCATTGATTATGATGATCTCGCTTGTTCAGTACCCAGAAAGATTAGGCAACCCGGAAAAATCTTTAAATTTCGAAAAATCAATATCGAAAAAATCGATCCCCACGATGCAGTTCCCAAATGAGACTATCGTTTACCAGATATAATACCAAGCTATTCCTATAAGACAATTCCGGTAGTACCAGGACAAAATGTCCTTTTTTGGGAGGCAAATTCCCTAGTACAGAATGACTTTCAGCAGACCAATTGTAGGGCAGAGAGGACTACACTCGCGAATGCATCCTGCTTTCTCGTCCTGGTACCATTACTAACCAGCTTCGTTTCAATCAACGTCAGGTGTCGCATTCCAATGTCGATATTTGTATTTATAGTTGATTGGTTTGTTGAGGAGCCCACACTCGTAATGTCACCACGCATTCTCGCACATTTCTTGGGATTCGTCGTAAACTCCACCACTTCCACGCCCTCATCACCTCCGACGCTGCAGCTGGCACACGATGTAATGGGGGAGTTCAGAGAAATGGATATCGTATTATTGAGCAAATTCTGACTTTCAGGGGACCAACTACAGGAAAAATATGTAAGATCGTAATCGGCTACTATTTTCTAAAATAATGCAATCTCGATACAGCGAACAAACTGCTGAGCAGTGAAGGCCCTCAGGCAAGTCCCAGCCCAGCCCGATCCTTACTTGCACCACCTGTTTATTCCATTCCCCACCACAGGAGCACTTTACTTGTAAGAAAGTGAGACTTTTTTGATAACACAAAGTTAAAAAACCGGATTCCTTCATCAAAGTCTAAACAAACATCCGAAATTATCCGCCTCGACAGCAAGCACCTATGAGTTCCACTAAGATTTTCGCGTTCTGAGGACCGATCATTTAATTTTTAGCATGTGGGGATCGGTCAATATAATGGGTGATTAATATTGTTATTCCAGATAAAGCAACAACTTGAAGGATGGGATTCCGAGGTCGTCTTCGACTGACGTTTACCGCTCATATACATATGTAAAGAGGACCGAAATAAACGATCCTATTTACTCCTACCCACTAGGACCCAACCAGCAAATAAAAGTTCAGGGACCACTAGGAAACTAAACTTTAGAGAGTTATTCCTGGAATCCCGGTACACCTTCGATTAATGCTATCTAAGATCAGAGAGGAAAAATAAGGTCATGTAGCTTGATTTCAACTTTGCCACTTCTGTAGCAGTAACTAGCAGCCGCTAGCACTAATGTTTGGCTTCCAAATGCGTTTTCCAGGAAACAATAACTGCCAGCTGCCACCCAATGCCTATCGGCATGAAAGTCTTCGTCTCACTGCAACGATTACAACGGCAAAGCCTGACTGCTAAAAGCTTCTCGCAGATATGCAAAGGGGCCCGAATTTGAGTTAAAAGCAATACACTCGTAGACTGGCTTGAATTGCCTTCGATGGTCACTTCGATCACGACTGCAGAAGAGCGAAAGACTAGGTTTGATAATCTCGAAGGCGCAGAATACCCACAAAACTTCATTCCACCTTTTGTTTTGGCACCCAGATTCTCTCTTTAGCGTTACCATGGCCACTACAGTTTTGCTCTTTGCTAAGTCAACAGGCCCATGGGGAGGGGGGGAAAACAAACAAGGAGAGACGCTCGCATTCTTGGAATCTACTTGCGCTACGCACGGCGCACATTTCACTGCTCGAACCCCACACTTATCTGTTCTGCCAGATGGCTTCTCCCGAGAAAAGCTCACATCCTCAGACAGATGATTTTATTGGACAACTACCTAAAATCGCCTTACTCACTGTTCGGCTTTCCCCTTTTGACTTCACTTACAATTAGCTTTGCTTAAGTAAGCACAGTGGCAGAGGATATCTGTATCAAATTAGCTGACACTGCAACCATCACTTAGACTACTGAGCAGTAACTAAGGCATAATGCCAGCTGTATACACCCCCGAACGAAGCAGCTGACGCCGACTGCTTTTTGCCAACTGTAGAAAAAGTCAAAGCAGTGGATATACTTCAATCTGGTCGTAGTGAAATTTCACCGAAAAAGATATCATTCGAACTTTCCCCATGATTTTGTAGCATTCAACTGCTTTCAAACGAAATTAGACGAATAAATCAAACAGATTTGAGAATAAGTAAAAAATGGACCACCTTTTGAGAATAAAAATTGCCGACGCATTCCTGAGGCTTTTTGAATCATTTCCTAGCTATTGTGCTGAAGAAAGTTGTAGTTTTACACAATCAACAAAATGGGATTATAATGTTAAAAAGGAACGAAGAACGAACAAAAACTAATCACAACAAAAGCTGTTCGGCTCAGAAACACAAATGACAATTGGGGAAAATTTGGCTCGAAAACAAGGCGATTGAGGATTAATTTCAAAAAGAAAAATTCATAAAAATAAAGAAGAAACTTGGAAGTTCCTAACTCAAAGCTTTTCTGAAGATCACCACCCACCCACCATGAGGAGAGCTACTTTGGATTTTTTAGTGAAATCACCCAGCAACTGCATAAAATCTCTTGAATACGATGAACACTGTTTTCAGCTGAAAGTCAGTTCCAGCGAAATTTAATCGCTAGCGGAAATCATTAATGAATCATTCCCTTGTGTTGTCCTACAAAGTCTTTTGGGAACCTAGACATGGGCAAATGATGAATCACCAGCCATATCTGTTGATACCGGCTAAGGACAAGTGATGACTCATCCCCAAACCTACCTACCGGGAGTGTTAAAGAACTAGTTTTGAAGTTAATGAATGAGTTCTGACCCAATTCAATGAAATAAAGGACAAGGAAATAGGAGCTGACATGTTATTCATACTAGTATTATACGGAAGTTATGGAAATAACTCCGACTACTCCATCAAAAAGAAAGTACTTTTTAAGAAAACATCCATACGGATGTTATGGCAAAACAAATGTGAATAACAATAGAACACATACATTATTCGATACATTCAACTATGGGGAAGAGATGATGTCGGCTTCAAGAGATATCTATTTAACGAGTATATACAACCGAAAGAAACATCTCCAAACTGGTAGAAAGTTTTACAAAGTCATGAAGTTGTAAAGGTAATGTACTGCTCGCCAGTTCCAAAACAATCTTCGGTGTAACAAGAAACGGGCGGAATGGACGATTCGAGAAAAAATCACTTTAAGAGATGTCCCAAACAGTTCCTGGCCCAACAATAAAGTACAAAATGAGCGTTCTCAGAAAAATTCACTTCTAACACTTCAAATCTTCTTCTCTGCTCTATAAGCTGCCGATCACCTTTCAGTACCATTAACCCAGAACATTATTAAGGGTTTCCTACCCCCAGTACTACCGATNTTCAGACTTAGAGAATCTGGACTCCGCACCATACTTTAAATGTGTATTGATCTTGTGAACCATGTGATCTATGACCTGTACGCCTGAGGGCGGAACCGGCCAATCAAGACATATACCCACATCTGGTAACGGATTCTGTGTTTGTACGACCAACGATCGATATCCAGTGAGGGTTTCTGGTCCACTCGATTTCACGTTCCACAAGATCGATTAATTAGGTGATTCAGGTGGCGGATCCCACATCTCCACGATCCCACGGTTCTTCAACTAGGAACTCTATGACTACCTTGATGGAGTGACTCAGCATCTATCGTGACAGTTTTGCCTGTCGTCCCTGAAATGTCGGCGCCATGTGGGAGAATGTTATGTATGTATGACTACTGCGGATGACCTCGAGTCAGTAAAGCGCAACACACCAGGGGACACCACGGGAGCCCCGCCGACGTCGCCGGTCACCATTGATCGCTGATGGTCCGGCGGCGTGGGGAAATTCGAATTTGGCGCGCGCATCGACGATGAAATTGCGCCGACGACCGCGCGGTTCCACACTTTGACAGAATCGATGGTGCGCGCAGCTAGCCAGGCCAGTCAGCTAGCTCCTTGGATGGTTGTGTGAGTGCTCGAGTCCGACGATGCCCGTGCAGCCAGCCCCAGATTCTAGTCGTTTCTACGCAGCCCATTGATTTTTTGCCCTTATTCAGTGGCCACTTGCCGGTCTTGTTTTTCGGTTCCAAGAACGCCATACGTTTCTAAATTCCTTGATTCTTCCCTTAGAAACGATATCTGGTAAATTGGCATTATCTTCGTTCTGCCATTATTTCCGGTCACTTAATGACCATCCCTGATAAGTGAGTCTCTAGTGCTTTTCGGACATCAAAGAGTCCAAGAGAAAAAGTTCTTGAACTCCAGTCTAGTTCATCCTTGTAAGTCTACCTATCAAAGTCATGGCTATGTCCTTTTACTCGTCCTCTTGTTCACTCTCCTTCTACCCTTACCCTATCTACTTAATGTATTGCCTTTCCCTATTTTTAATGCTTTTTTGCCATCAGATGGTTGTCAAGTGAAACCCTTATTTTGTGGTTTGATGTGACCTTTCCTGTCACTAACATTTAACAGTTAATCGTTCCTTTCCAATTGTGAATGACTGGCCACTAAAAAAAAGGGCGATCCAGTCGAAAGTCAGATTTCTGACGAACGTTTTACCTAACGAATTGCTATGCCAAGGAGTTGAAGAACTTGGTGATTTCTTTGTTCGTTTAAGTAATCTATTGTACTCTTTCCTCATGAGCAGTGATTCTAAGAAATGTAACTATCTAATATTTGTAACATTTTTCCTTCAGTAATGTGTAGGAGAGTTCTGAGTGGTGTTAAATTCTGAGCAGTGTTTTCTGTTGATGTCCAGTCGCTCACTATTGTCGTCATTGTTTGTTGAACGCCTCGCTGCCTGCACAAACTTTACACGAGGCTGCTTCCGAGAACTGCCTATTGGAAAATACCAATGGCTTGGCGAACGGGATGATGATTTGCCGATGATGACGTGTCATTCGATTGTGTTTTGTGTGGGGTCGGCGAACGATTTCGATCGAATCGCTCAGGTCTTCTGAGAAACATGGAAAAGTCGTGACATTTGCTTGATGCGAGTGTTTCGCCTATATAATGCTAGAAACAGAGGGATGATGAGGGTGAAAGTGGTTGCGCGAAGCGAAGCGCTGAACGCAGTTTCAGGTTTGCGCAGTCGTGAGGTGAAGAGGATTTTCCTCAAAGACTTGGCGTAATCTTCAGCCCAGGCCCCCGCACAGTGTAAACTTGCATCAGCTGCGGCACCCCCAGCCGCCCTCGCTTTCTTGTTACATGCTTTTTTCTAGTATTCCATTTGAATACCTTATTCGGTCATCAAAGAATCAACTAATAGTTCTTTTTCCTCCCTATGATCTATGAGACCATCAAGTGGGACTTTGATTTTGTTGTTTCTCATATATGCTAGGCTCTTTTTTCAGTAATAGAGCAGCTCCAATGGATCGCTTTACTGGTTTTTCGAAAGCTTTTTTGAGTGTTTCGGTTTCTGTTCTGTTCCTTTCCACTCTCCGATAAGACACACGAATGAATGAGCGGATGTTCGATTTGACAGCTGTTTGATTCTATTCATAGCCGCTCCCTCCTGCTCCTCCTCTTTTGTTCGCAAGCGATTTGACAAACTTTTGTCATTGCGAGATACAATGAATAAAAGAAGCATAAACAAAATCAGCCGTCTGTTTCCGTTTAGTTATGTCGATATTCGGAAGGCGACGATGACGTAATTTCATAAATTCCACGCTATTCCTTTCCTAACATTATAGATTTCCATGCTTCCAGTTAGCCAGAATGTGCGACGACGAGGTTGCTGCTCTTGTAGTTGATAATGGATCTGGAATGTGCAAGGCTGGGTTTGCTGGAGATGACGCTCCACGTGCCGTCTTCCCTTCCATCGTAGGCAGACCCCGTCACCAAGGTGTCATGGTTGGTATGGGACAGAAGGATTCGTACGTAGGAGACGAGGCTCAATCCAAGAGAGGTCAGTGATAGCATAGGTCAACTCAGAAGGAAAAGATGGCGAGTAACACATTTTCAGGTATCCTCACCCTGAAGTACCCCATTGAGCACGGAATCGTCACCAACTGGGATGACATGGAGAAGATCTGGCACCACACCTTCTACAACGAGCTTCGCGTTGCCCCAGAAGAGCACCCCGTCCTCCTGACTGAGGCTCCCCTTAACCCCAAGGCCAACAGAGAAAAGATGACCCAGATCATGTTTGAGACCTTCAACACCCCTGCTATGTACGTCGCTATCCAAGCTGTGCTCTCCCTGTACGCCTCTGGACGTACTACTGGTGTAGTGCTCGACTCTGGAGATGGTGTTACTCACACCGTCCCTATCTATGAGGTAACGTTATAGGCATGCTAGGCTAAAAAAAGAAGTGAATGCTCTTCTCCAGGGTTATGCGCTTCCTCACGCGATTCTTCGCCTCGACCTTGCGGGCCGTGATCTCACTGACTACTTGATGAAGATCCTCACTGAGCGTGGTTACTCGTTCACGACCACGGCTGAGCGTGAAATTGTCCGAGACATCAAGGTGGGCAAGCTCATAGGTGCGTGTACTCTAGTAATCAATTCTGCACTTCTACTTTTCGTAGGAGAAGCTCTGCTATGTCGCCCTCGATTTCGAGCAAGAGATGGCTACCGCTGCATCTTCTTCCTCTCTAGAGAAATCTTATGAGCTTCCTGACGGACAAGTCATTACTGTAGGAAACGAGCGATTCCGTTGTCCGGAAGCACTTTTCCAGGCCAGTTAATCATCTAAACAGCATCAGTTTTCCCCTGAGCTCAAATGAATTTTTCAGCCTTCTTTCCTGGGTATGGAATCTGCTGGTATCCATGAAACTTCATACAACTCAATCATGAAGTGCGACATCGACATCCGTAAGGACTTGTACGCCAACACTGTTCTGTCTGGTGGAACAACGATGTACCCCGGCATTGCCGATCGCATGCAGAAGGAAATTACTGCTCTTGCGCCAAGGTTAATCGAATGGATATTCTTCTGAGACTGCCTTTTACGTAAATTCAGGTTTCTGTAATTACGAATGCATGTTTTTCAATTGCAGCACGATGAAGATCAAAATCATCGCTCCACCAGAGCGCAAATACTCTGTTTGGATTGGAGGATCGATTCTGGCATCTCTCTCCACTTTCCAACAAATGTGGATCTCCAAACAAGAATATGACGAATCTGGCCCATCCATTGTTCACCGCAAGTGCTTCTAGGCCACATACTCTAGACTTGTGGATATTTTTCTCTTTATCCATCTGTTTTTTGATGTACATTGATCTTTCATCGTTGTCATTAATGAGCTTATAAACACTACGTTCCGTTAAACCTTGAACACCACCGAATGAAGAGGTTTGTTTTTCGCATAACTAGTTGCTTAGATTTTCTCAAAGGCTGTGGCAGATAAGGATTGGGTAAGGATAAGAGGATAGGGTGCGGTGGGTGACTAAATACTGCCTTGTAAGCCAATGATAATCACTTTTTGGAAAAGTAGAAAGAGACAGTTCGGAAAATATGACCTTTTTCCTCGCGGTGTTCGACATGCAAAGCCCCAGTTTGGTAGGGCCGACGCTGGATGGGCTCACTTGACAGCTGGCTATATACCTATCATGGGGAACTGGTTGAGATAACTTGACGACAAATTGGGAAGCTCTGTGTTAGTGATCCCTTTTGCATAGAGTAGTCCAGAATCAGGCTTGCTTAGGTAGAAACATTCCAAATGAGCGACTTGAGCCTCTGTCATACTGCCTCTGTCTCCAATTGAAAGGTTCCTAAAAGAAAGCCAAAGTCTAAATCATATGTGAGAAGTAATGGCAGCATTTATGACCACCTTCGTCTCCCCGATTACGATAATGTGGTTTTTACGATTATTGGACTTCTCATAACGATTTCATGGCCTTAGGGCCATACAAGGTGGACACAAAGGCCAAGGTGACTTCTCGGCTATAGACGTAGGTAGCTATTGCAAGCGAACACCAATGAGCGTTCCATATTTCTCTACAATTATACGACTGCTTCTGATGTAATTATGGTCTAGGCTCGTGAAAGAGCATCCAAATGATGAAAACATAGTTACTCATGCTCAAAAAAAATATGATGAGGAAATATGGATAGAGATGGTCTGATACACCCTTACGTTTTTTTTTTCAGATGCGCCCACGCACTCGATTTCCATAAAAAATCGTATTGGCGTTTTGAATGTGTATGTAGCCTATACAGTGACTTGCCGCGCTCAGTTAATGTAAAAGTCAGGGTTTTGTTCTCCCAGACAGATTTGATGTCATCTAATCGATCTTGGAGCCGGGAGATTCAGTTTCCTTAGGCTTCGACTGGAGATTGGAACTTGATCCCTGGACCATGCATGTCTGATGGTGCCTTGCTTTACTTCCGCTACACCTCCTCTTCTTTAGAAAGTAGAATCTTACAGGAATGCGGGGTATCTTGCACGCTTGGTCACACGGTTGTACCAAGCCTCGCCTTCATGAATACCAAGCCCCAACCATTGAACTAAGGTAATTCAAGTAGCTCGGAGACTCCTAAAGCTTGTAAACTGTAAATAGCTTGCCTTCAGTGGTAAATCTGCAGCTTGCGACATGCTGGGAAAAGTAGCTTGTTCGCTTACTGTTCATTAGATTCCAATTTTTCGAGATCATCAATTAAAGGCACGGTTCACGATAAATACGGTTACTGAGTTCTTCCTTTAGGAATACTCAGCGCCCCTCATCGGTGGTAGAAGGGACCCTCTCGCTCCCACAATCTCGGCGTTAGGGCATAGTGGAAGCTCCGTTGCTGCCGTAGTTCGCTTTCCCGCCCCTCGATCGGTGACACGTTAGACGAGTGACGAGACAATACAGATTGCTATTATTCGTTCTAGGACCCACGCACAATCAGCTAGTCGCTGAGTGATGAGGCGATGTTTTTCTCCCATTCTTTTTTCCACTGTTTTTCTTTTTGCTGCCGCGATGCTTTATTTAATTTCCTACTCCTAGAGCTGAAAAAGGTGAACTACTTTTGCTGTTACCAGGGTTTTTTTTTTAAATTATTTATGCTTATAAGAGAATGAATTTTTGCTTACCATTGTATGTT
>UZAF01019304.1:0-13718 GCA_900617895.1 Haemonchus placei
TCGTGTAGATCGTTACCAGTATATTCGTACACGGTATCCAAAGCAAAGGTGTCAGATAAACAACTCGAACCAGTTGATAGCTCTGAAACAATATTTTATAATTTCAGAATTACTATTGCTAAACATTTCTGAAATTCTGATTCAAGTAGGCAGGTATTGAGCAATGATCTGCCTTCACCATTAGAAGGCATTCATTATGGAATTACTACTGCTTGATGCTGCAGGGGCATGAGTATGTTGCACCATAATTGGTTCCCATTCCCAAAAGAGGACCAATGCAAGCAAACCGTGCAACGAACGGTATTACCTATGCCTCAGGTACCTTTGGTTTTTTCGGGGACAATAGCTTTTATAACAGCCATTTCTATCCTTCCATTCCCTCGCTTAAATCTGTTTTTTTTTTGCAACTGGTGTAATGACAATCGTCTAGACACCTATTCTGTTTCGCATCCAACTGCTACGCGATCGAAAACCCCGCAACTGTGAGAAAGGAGGTGGAACTAAGACCCACAAAATTTCGGCCTATGTCCAAAAGACGGGTGCAACGTAAACGAGCGTGAAATAACGTGACCAAATAGCTTTACATTCAATTATTGGGACGCTGCTATTCGGTGAGACAGGCTCAAAAACAAGCGTTTAGCAAAGGTATCCATTGCAGGTGATCTGATCCAATGGGGCTAAAACTGACCCACACAAGTTTTGCCTACGTTTGAGGGAATAGGTCCTGCAGAGAAAGCATGAAAGTGAAGCAGCGTTTGCGCGTTTCGCGAGATTGGTGAGGCTCATTCGATCGAGAGGACAGATTTAGATACCAGTACCTAAAAACGGGAATTCTTCCCAAGTGATTCAACGATGCGGATGGGATCAGATACCAGCACTACGCCGCGAAATCGTGATGGATCCAACCTCCGCGCTCCCCGAGCGTAACTGTGCTACTGTCATTTTTTCTTGTTTTGTTATGAATTTTGTCCGATAATCAAATAGTGGACATACACAGAAAACAACATTTACCGTACCATGCCATATTCGAATCGTTGGCAAAATCTGGAGAAGATGACGGCTATCAATGCAATCACTAGGCATACACCATGAAGCAATATTTTAAATTCTACTCGAGCCCTACAACAGTCCTGCGACTATGTGATGAAAAATTATGAGAAGTGTTAAAAAATTTAGGACAAATTACTTCAGATTAAGGAAAATTATTCGAGAATCATTCAGATTGAAATCAACAATTTAGAGTATAACATATAGGAGAGAGATTTAGAAAAATATAACTTTTCGCTTATAAAGGCAAAAGTACCCTGAAGTCGTTGTAGGCATGTGGAAAGTGGTGTGTGTAACTTCATCCCGACTAAGCTACTGCTTACATTCTGACAGAGAATACGATAACAAGTTCCCTCGCGGTCACATGATCGAGCACAATTCGAAAGGAAATCCTTGACTGAAACCCAACCACAACGTCCCCCAGCAACTTGAGTCATTGCTCAATTCCCTCGATGTGAAAGGTTAAGGCGATTGGGTCGGATCAATTTCAATGTAGGCTTCTGGAGACATCTGGATTCCCATTAGGGTTAGACCGGGTTCATCTTTTCAACGGATGGAGCTTTCAAATGACTGTTCCAAACCGATCCGCTGATGGGGGTGGTGCAGAGGCTAGTGATGCTGCAGTATTTGCTACGGTCAACTGATAACTTCGACCCTCACCTCGAGTTAAAAAAATTCTCGCAAAAGTATGGGGGAGCTGCGAACAATCTTTCACAAACCCTTTCCTCCGAATCGTATCGAACATATAAACATAACCACCCAGACAGAGGACCACAGCCGTCACTCCATAAACTAGCCCGATGATGAAGGTGGACTGAAATATGGGCTATTTAAGTAATTTTCATTGCATACTGGCACTTCGGTATCGACTTAGACATGATAATTGCAGTGATCTGTCCGCATTTGGTTGCTCAGTACCGTCAAATTGAATATCAAATCACAGTAAGGCCACCTTATCTTACTGGGAAACTTCGGTGACAGTTCTAGCAGACGTTATATGAGAAAGACAGGAATAGAACCGCAAAATTGCCGCTTTGACAGCATCGTGACAGTTTCGACCATTTGCTAGCATCCTTACTGTCTGGTTCACAGAAAATTACCTACCGCATCATAGCGAACATCAGGAGCACTAAGAAGTACTGGGACGTTCGTACCCTTAACACCATACTGAAAATTGAAAATACAGTACAATGGTGTAGCAATGATGAGCGGTAGCGATACTTGGGCGACAAAAAGTTTCCATTCTTGTAAATGGTCCACGACCTAGATCATTATGAAAACAGTAAGAATGAAAGGAGAAGAAATCATATACGGAAAGAAGACAGAAGCTTGAGGACGATCACCTTTGTTATGTGGGCCGAAGGTAGGCACATTGTCATTAGCCGTACACCCAATTCCATAACAACAGTGGTCACTTGGGTGTCCATAATTACTTCTTGGGTAACCTGGGCAAATTTCGTCCAGATACGATAGCGGTTCAGATATAGAAATAAAGGAACCATAGAATCAAAACATCTGGAGTACATGGTCGCAGTGAAAAACGTGAGCGAGAAAAGATCGAGGAATCCCTGAATTGACAATTCTTACAGAGAAGTATGAAGCATGGACGATAAAGACTTTTACAGTGAGCATCTAGGCACTGCTTCTGAGATGCGCCCCGCATTCCACTTCCATTCAGAAAAGTATTGGCGTTTTGGGTGGCTGGCAGACGCCATCCAATGTCCTAGCTGGCGCTTTTGTCCCCCTCCCCATACGAGTTTAGAACTAATTTCGTGACTCAGAAAGATGAAAGGTTAGTCGGCCTAGATTGCTCACGAGCCGGCACTCGATCACCGGATTATGAGGGTAATAATGCGCCTTTTGGCGGCACACTACTCCCGCGTTCAGTTGATTTACATAAAACAATCAAACGATTGCACCTGATTCCACCATAGTCTGAAGAAAGCGCTGTTGAATCGACTAGACCGTCGGTTACGAGTTACGATGAACAAGGCATCGCAATACAGAATGAAAGTTGCCACCACAATGAAACCAATAGCACCGATAACCAACTCGTAATCCATTCTGCAGGACTTCATATCAAAACGAAATTTTTCGTGCAAATAAAAACGGGCGCGTTGTCAGTTCACGAGAATATCTTGCAAGGGTGACTAGAACCCAAGTATTTGATTATTTTTTATTAGGTTGTCGGAAAAGTATTTGCGCCTTTTGTCATTTTTTTCGAATTTATTTTTTTCCTTCACAATAACTAACAATTAACAAATATATGCACCATCATTATCGACAAGGTATTGCCATTCACCAGGCAACTTGTGGTTCCTGCTTGCATAGAATTCCTGAGGTTTCGAGGAGGAAAACTCGTCAATGTACGTCTCGAGTTGATTCACATAATCGAACTTCTTATTTTTCGGATGGTCCGACAGCGACAGGAGCAGATGACAATCCGTTGGAGTTAGGTCTGGTGAATACGGTGGGTGGGCCATAACATGCCATCTCAGGCTTTGAAGCTTCTTCTGGGTCTCCTTCAAAAAATGTTAGCGAGCACTGTCGTGGAGAAAATAGACTTTCCCGAGTTTCTCTCTTAGAGCTGCAGCAATCCGGTCCACAGAGCACACTGGGCTTCAGTGCTGACAGCGGAGTTTGGTGGTAGAAAGTCCCAGTGGACGTTCCTGTTGAATGGCTACAAACGCTTGGCATTGCCTTCTGAGGTAGGAATTCTGGATTGGTGGTCGGGATTCCATGCTCTACGCATCTAAGCCACTGGCGCTTCCTCGNGTGGTTTAAGTAGGGAACACACTTCTCGTCGCCAGTGATTAAGTCTTCTAGCCATGCGAAGGTGCGTCGGAAAGACATCAAGTTCAGGCATGAATCCTTCTTCATTTGGAAGTGGTGGCCACCCAGACCACAACTTATCCATATCTCCGAATATCCATGTCTTTCCGAGGCGATGCAAATGGACAGCTGCTGTGTCGTGATGGCTATGAGCTCCTGTTTCAGCTGACGGGTGCTACACCTGGAATCCTCTTCAATCAGTTCCAGGGGGTGGTCGTCATTCAGGTCAACTGGTCTCCTAAATCGTGGTTCTTTGGTCCAGTCAAAGTGGCCGTTTTTGAACTTCTTGTAACAACTGCTTGATGTGCTATTAGAGACAATGAATGGTCCTATCGCATCGCATATTCTCCCTGTCGCTCAATTTGGATTGACGTTTTTTTCTGAACTTATGAAGAAAAGATAGTCTGACTGGCTTTGAGTCGAGAGCGATTCTTGCAGCCATAACCGTTGCGAAATGCTACGGCAGATATGGTGTGGAGAGCGCATTGACCTGCACTTACACATATTCCGCAGCGAAGGCTCTAGAGCAATCCCCAAAGATTCCACAACATGGAAACCAAAATGCGCAAATACTTTTCCGACAACCTAATACTTTGCTTCACTTTGCTTTTTAGTTTAATTTTCTTTATTTGTTTATATATTTATTTGTATATTCAGTGCTGCACTCATCGCTTACAGCTACAAAAATAGGTGTGTAAGGTGCATAGCTGCCAGTTCTTTAATCGGAATGAATGATATGATTTGTTGATCAGGCGAGGTAACATATATGGACAGTGAACAGTATAAACACATGAATTTGATGGCGAAGAGGCGAAATTATCGAGTGGTCTGTACTGAAGGCTTGAAAAAGTGTCCGAGAGGATCGGTAATTTTTGAGTGCCCTCACTCTTCTCCCAGCTCTCCACTGTTTCTGCTAGCTTTATTATATAAACTAATAATTGGCTTTTGTATTCTTTAGCGACAGGCCATGTGGGGGACGGAGTGGAAACATAAAGTCTATAGGGGTGTATGATTGATCAGTCTTGTTTATGAATGAGCTCCAACATTCGATCTCTTTTCGAAACTTTATTAGCTTGTTGAATGCGTTAGGCGCCATACGGCAATTCAAACGTGTCAGCCTCTGTATAAGTCAGTGTTTTTCTTCTGCGAAATGAGTGTGGTATTAATTGAGTGCCCTGTGGAAAATGGAATGATTGGTCAGCCTCAGCAGATATCAGAGCGGAAATCGAAAAGCAAGCCTTGGGCGCATTGCATTGCATCACACCCCTATATAAGGAACGGCTAAACTAAAGGAACTAAAGAAAAAACTAAAGGCTAAAGGAACGGCCACACCAGAACGTGGGAATTCGGATGCCTACGCACCGGTCAGTGAACACTTCGCCCCTAACAATGCTGCAGTGGGACGATTCTACTGCGTGATGGAGGAGCCTGCTACCCTGTACAACAAACCATACGCCCTGACTACGACGTGTACGCGGGAACATGGGAATCAACCTGCTCGATTATATAGCAAGAATAGTGTACTACCTTTATGGCGTGCGGGTATTACATGCCACACTCCAATTTGTGAAGGCAAATACGTAAAGGGAACACTGTGACGTAATACAATTCTGCTGATCATTAACACAAATGAAACGACTACGCTGAGACAATGATGCGGGAGGTTGGGACGAGCTATGAGGAGGAGGTGAGAATAGATGAGTTGCGAAGTTCCACGATGCGTATAATGCCCACTGGATAAAGACCGGACAGCATGCGACGGTTAGCAACTGCTATGCCAGAAGACTACATTGGAACAGCCAACTGAGTCTGAGACACTAGTGAGATAGCAAGCTTGTGACTATTTCCCCGCGCTTCTGGCAATTTTCGTCTTTCTCGGGAACACCGGTTGCAAGTGAGTGTTGGAGCGCGGTTTCCTCTCGCCGAATGCTCTGACCAAGAGTGGAGATCGTGCGCGAGTCACGACACCGTCTGATGCAACTTTGATAAAACAAACGACTACCCAGATCGATATCCGCGTAGGCCAACCAAGCCTTCCATCCCTCCAGGGCCTGTTGATTTGTACCTGACTCGTCTGAGACGATACAGCGCTGACTTGAACAAGGGTGGCCACACTGAGCAATTGCGCAGGCTATATACGCTCTCAATACGCCTCTACGATTTTGAATGGAAGGCGAGTCCGGGGCGCATCCCACGGACGGAGTTGTTGTCGCTGTTACACACTGTGCGAAGATGGAATGAAAACACGACCCAATGCTCTTATTTATAACTAGTCGGATCACCCGGCTGACGCCAGGCTGTCCTCCTTCTTGTGTCAAACAGCCTATCCCGAGAAATGTTAAACTGAAAAATTTTTCCCTTTTTTTAAAGTTCATAGTTTCGAGCTTTTTCCGCTGTTTAGCTGGGTGAGAGCATGAAACTGAAACAGAGCTCAAAATCCTTCTTTGACAGCACAGAAATCGAAAGCTTCCGTAATTTTGATAAAGTAATAGTAAGTCTAACTCTCCACTCCTTTTTGGAACAAATGACAGTTTCCTGTACACGAAATTTGACCTAGGGCTAACAGCGCAGTGCAAATGGTATTCAGTTGAAGTCGGTGCTTACGCCTTGATTGGAAGTCTCAAACTTTTGCACCCTTTCATAGAAATCAATAGCCATCAAAAATCCAACTGTTAGACAATCAAAGATGAGGAGATGCTGTGGAGATGTTCTGAGTGATGATAGCACCGTTATCAGATGTTTATCAATGGACATTTTCTTCACGTACATGTCATTAGTTGAGAATTCCAGATTATTGGTGGTCGGTTAACTTTTATCTCAAATGATATCGACCAAAGAGGACCCTTCATTAAATCACAAACCTTGCTCGGTAGCGGTCGCAATCTAATAATAAGAAGTGAACAAAATTCTAATCCGCTTATCGTATTGCCCTAATGGGTCCCTATCACTGCACTTACCACTCACTTTTGCCACCCTGCTCTACCATCCCGTATTATCGAATACACTGAACGGTCAAGGCTAGATCGTAGATACCGAAGACGTTAGGATTTTGACCATTAGGTGGCCTCTCTTAGGTCCCTTATCTTCTCTTATCAATTATGATCAGTTCTTGTCACCGAGTACCTACGACCCCGTAAAACCCTACATCACTTACTGTAATGCTGGGGATCCACTATTAGTACGAAAAGTGTAACCTTATCAAATTTCAATGCTCTAGGTCCACACTAAACAGGAGTTATGAACTTGCGGCCCAAATTTTTATTACGCACACATCACTCCCTGTGCACGGAATCCGGTCCTGCCACCCACCATAAGTGTTCTCATCCTGCCCCCTCCCCCGTGTTCCTACCAAATTTGAAAGCCCTCGGTCCACGGGAAAAGGAATTATGAATTTCCGGCTGGACACACACACCAACAGACACACTTAGCGAATTATATGGAGTAGGATTCTAAATATCTCTTGAAAGTGATTACCACCATCTTTTACCATCAATTATCATGAATGAAAAGTACTGCAACAAATAATGTTGTTTGATAAGGGTTAGTCAATATTGCTTTTTTGAGATTGCTGAACTTGTGGCATTGGTTGACACCCCTGCCTTTTCATGGAAACCAACTCTCTCTAGTCATTTTTCGAATTACATCTTTAGAGTCTTAGGAGAGCGTTGACTGGAAGAGATATTCAAAAGAAAGTATTGTCTCGGGTTAGATATTACTTCCTAACAACTCCGTCTGTGTACGATCAATCTGTGTAATGTTGTGCCGTTCGTTATCCGATCGATTATTTCTGTGTAATTATGGGTATTAAGCAGTGGAAGAGAGAAGTCAAAGGATGAAGTCTTTGACCTGAATCAATACCTTTAGGATGTGTCATGGCATTTGATTTTCATGCAGAATCGAGTGGCGTTTTGAATGCGTATATGGCCTATACAATGACTGGCGGTGGCCGACCGATGTTCAAGTCAGTTCTTTTATCTTCCCAAACGAGTCGTGTACTAATCAAACAACCCCAGAGATACAGAAGCCCTGATGGGCAGGTCGTACCAACCCAGCGTTCTTCCCTTTACCATGTGCGTGGTGGCACTTCTCCACTCCCCGGATGAGAGGCGAATGGAAAGCAATAAATGACTAAGGGAGGCTAGGAATGCTCAATCAGGAATTCCGCAAGGGTTTCAAATTTGATACCGATTTTATAGGCTTATTGGCTGTGAAGTGTGATGAAAGGGAAATAATGGAAAGAAAGCAGTAATTTGATTCGAGCTATTTCCGAAAAAGACTGGAATCTTTCACCATGGCAATGTGGAATGCAAAGAATCAAGCGTCTCGTATCATATTGCTGCCCTAGTATGGATCCAGTAAACTGTCTGCAGCTAACTGCTTGTTTGTCATGGCATTTTTCTCAATATAGAAGAGATTCGGAACTCAATCCTCCGTGCTGGAGTTACCCCTATCTAGAGTTTACTCTAGCTGTCCTCTGCTGCCTTAGTGATTGTACACAAAATTTATGACAGGGTGGTCCGGTGCATCGAAGAGCTTGAATTAAATTGACAATTGGTTATTTGGTGAAAAGGCCAAACTCTGATGGTGAGACCGAAGAATCTATCAAAGACTTTTATCGAGAATTGGGTGAGACAATATGCCACTTCTACGAAACGCCTTCGCTCTCGGTTTACGACCACGTGTTCGCTTGCCTATGCTGTGTAACAGCGCTGAAGAGGGGTAGGCCTTGAAAAGGTATAAGTCAATGCCGAAAGGCTCACACTTAATACCCTTCCTATTTCCCTTTTCCTAAATCGTAAAGTGCCTTCGCAATAGCTGAACTACCGGCACGATTTATGGGATTCGGTTCACTGGGACAGTCGCTCTTACAACAACAGTTTCTTCCCATTCCTTGCCTCGAATATTTCTGCTTTTTTGTAATCGAGTATTGGCAATGCATTCAATTTCATGTTGACGGGATAACCAAATTCAAAGTTTCTCTTGAGACATGGTGGGAGGAAGCTTCTAGGTGTCAACGTATGTTGTAACTCCCTAATGACAAAGTACGACTTAGCAATGCCTGGCATTTATTTACTTCAGAGACTGGTTCGCTCAGCCTGATATTAATCATGTATCGGCTGAGACGAAAATAGATAATATTCAAACAATTAGAGCCACATCTTTCATTCTCAGCTCTTGTAATGAGCTTCACTTCTGGGATCCTTATTGGTGTACGGGGTGGTTCTCAAGGGTTTGAAAAAATAGTAGTAGACTTCGACGTAAATAAAAAAGAGCCTTATAGGTGCTTTTAACTGCGGTGGTGTTTCAGGGAAGGAAGGGTCATCCTCCAGTTCTAATTCAGGTCAATATGTAAGAGTTAGTGAGAGGCTGGTTTCGACTTTAACTGTTTTTGACGGCATTCATTGGCCTTTCAATGCTCGTATCGTTTCTCTCATAATCTAGAGATCGTTTTTCGATCTCTAGATTATGAGAGAAACGATCTGTTATCGTTTTTCAAAGAACAGAAGGACAGTTCAATGATTGCATTATTTATTCCCTAACTTATATGATACAAAAAAACTTCAAAAAACCCATTCTGATCCAACACAAGACAAATTCTAAATCGTTCCAAACCCAGAGGGTACAAAGCAATACATTCGAGAATGAGTGTCGAGGTTTGTTGACTTTTTCCGCCAAGCCAGCTTTCCAAATGGGACTCTACTACGGTCCAAATTCCAGGATTTGTGATCCGTTTACCAAGCATTCACCCTTGTAGAACTGCGATGGAGTTGAATCATCGCTAGAACGCTGGTTTTGTCGGGAAGAAGCGGGTTGAAAATACGTGAACGAAGTGATTTAGTCGTATAGATCGTTACCAAAATATTCGTGCACGGTATCCAAAGCAAAGGTGTCAGATAAACGATTCGAACCAGTTGATAGCTCTGAAACAATGTATTACACTTTCTATTTGAATTACTATCGCCAAACGTTACTAAAATTCGTGTTCGAGTAGGCATGTATTGAGCAATGATCAGCCTTCACCATTAGAAAGCATTTGTTATGGAATTGCTACTGCTTGTTGCTGCAGGGGCATGAGTATGTTGCGCCATAACTTGTTCCCATTCCCAAAAGAGGACCAATGCAAGCAAACGGTGCAACGAACGGCATTACCAATGTTACCTCAAGTACCTTTGGTTCTCTCAGGGACAATCGCTTTTATAACAACCATCTTTACCCAAACCATTCCCTCGCCTCATTCTGCTTTATTTTGAAGTAGAGTATTGGCGAGGGTCAAGTCACTTTCCCTTTTTCGCATCCAACTGCTACGCGATCGAAAACCCCACAACTGTGAGAAAGTGGGTGGAACTAAGACCACTATCCCACAAAACTTCAGCCTATGTCCAAAAGAGTGGGTGCAACGTAAACGAGAGTGAAATAACATGACCAAACAGCTTAAGGTTTATTTATTGGGATACTGCTATTCGTGAGGCAGGCTCAAAAACAAGTGTCAGCAAAGGTATCCATTGCAGGTGATCTGAACCAATGGGTCTAAAACTGACTCAACGCAAAGTTTAACCCTCATTCAAGGGGATAGTTCCCGCAGAGGAAGCATGAAAGTGAAGCAGCGTTTGCGCGTTTCTAGTCCTTGTTTCGTGAAATTGGTCATTCGATCAAGAAGACAGATTCAGGACGAGTATCCAGATAGGGTACTCCTTTCAAGTAATTCAACGATGCGGATGGGATTTGTTTCCAGCACTACGGAACGAAATCAAGATGGGTTCAACCTTCGCGCTCCCTAGTGTAGCTGTGCTACTGTCGTTGTTTGAAAAATTTATTATAAATTTTGTTCAATAATCAAACAGTCGATAGACAGAGGAAACAGCTTTACTGTACCTCGCCAAATTGAAATCGTTGGCAAAATCTGGAAAAGATGACGGCTATCAATGCCATCACTAGGCACACACCATGAAGCAATATTTTGAATTCTACTCGAGCCCTGTAACAGTCCTGTGACTTTCTGATAATAAGTTATTAAAAGTTCTAAAAAGTTCAAGGCAAATTACTTCAGATCGAAAAAATTATACAATTTAATTTTTCAACGGATGGAACTTCCAAATAACCTTCCAAACGATCTGCTGGTGAGAGTGGTGTAGAGGCTAGTGATGCTGCAGTATTTGCTGCGGCCAACTGATCACTTTGACTCTCAGCTCAAGTTTTAGACAAAAGCTGGCCCTAAAGGTACGGGGAAACTGCGAACAGTCTCTAACTAACCCTTTCCTTCGAATGGTATCGAACATATAAACATAACCGCAAAGACAGAGGACCACAGCCGCCACTCCATAAACTAGCCCGATGATGAAGGTAGACTGAAATATGGACTACTCAAGTAGTTTTCACTGAATACTGCTACCTCGGTATCGATTCAGACTTGGTAATTGTAGTAATCTGCCCGCATTTGGCTGTTCATTACTGCCGAATTAAATATCAAGTTACAGTAACGCCACCTTAACCTATTGAGAAACATCGGTGATAGTCTTTGCAGACGTTATATGAGAAAGACCGAAACGCGAAATTGCCGCTTCGACAGCATCGTGACTGTTCGGACCATTTGCTAGCATCCTAACTGTTTGGTTCACAGAACACTACTTACCGCATCATAGTAAACGTCATGAGCACTAAGAAGTACTGGGACGTTCGTACCCTTAACACCATACTGAAAATTGGAAATACAGTAGAATGGTGCTGCAATAATGAGGGGTAGCGCTACTTGGGCGACAAGAAGTTTCCATGCTGGTAAATGATCCACGACCTAAATCAAGATACAAGAAATAAATGACGGCTTCTGACATTAACTATGGTTTGCCTTTACCTAGCATGATTAGTACCAGTAACAGTCCTCAGAGGAAACCTAGGCATAATAAAAATAATAAGTATGAGAGAGAAGTAGTCATACACGGAAAAAAGTGGAAAGAAACTTGAGGTTAACCACCTTTGTTATGTGGTTCGAGGGTAGGCACATTGTCATTAGCCGTACACCCAATTCCATGACAACGGTGGTCGCTTGGGTGTTCATAATCACTTCTTGGGTAACCACGGCAAATTTCGTCCAGATAGGATAGCGGTTCATGTGCAGGAATACATGAACCAATTGATCAAAACATCTGAGATACATGGTCGCCGTGAAAAACGTTAGCGAGAGAAGATCGAGGAATCCCTGAATTGACAGTTCATACAGGAAAGTGTGAAGCATGGACGCTAAAGACTTCTGGCATAGAACAATTGCTTAGAGGATGTGCCCCGCATTCGACTTCCATTCAGAAGCGTAATGGCATTTTGGGTGGCTAGCAAGCGTCACTCGATGTCCTAGTTAGTGCTTTTATCTCCCACATAAGTCTAGAACTAATTACACCACTCGAAAAAAATGAGAGGTTAGTTGGTCTAGATTGTTCTCGACTCGGGACTCGATCACCGGATTATGAGGGTAATACTGTGGCGCTACGCAACATCCCGTTTTCAGTTGATACGAAACAATCAAGTTATTGTACCTGATTCCACCATAGTCTGAAGAAAGCGGTGTTGAATTGACTAGATTGTCGATTACGAGTTATGATGAACAAGGCATCGCAATACAGAATGAAAGTTGTCACCACAATGAAGCCAATAGCACCGATAACCAGCTCGTAAACCATTTTGCACAAATCCGTATCACATATAATTTTTGACCATTAAAAACGAGCGCGTATCAATTTACAAGAAGATTTTGCAAGTGCGACTTCGGCCCAAACATTTGATTAGTTTTTTTTTTGCTCGTTTACTTTTCTATATTTGTGTATTTGTTTATTTGTGTATTCAGTGCTCCACTCGTAGCACACAGCTGCAAAAAAATACGTGTGTAAGGTGCATAGCTGCTGGTTTCTCAATCGAAATGAATAAATAAATTTGTTGAACAAGCGATGTGACACATGTTAACAGTGAACAGTATAAACAGAAGAATTTGAAGGAAAAGTGGCGAAATTATTGAGAGATCTGTAGGCAATATTGAAGGTTTGCAGAAATCTTCAACAGAATCGGTAATTTTCGAGTCCCTTCATTTTCCTTCCGGCTCACCAGTGTTTCCTAACATAGGCTAAAGGCTGCTAACTTCATTAGGTAAATTAAAAGTCGGTTTTGTGTATTGTTTACCTAAAGGCCATGTGAGGAATGGTGTAGAAAGATAAAATCTATTTGGGTGTTGGATTGATCATTCGCGTTTTTGAATGAGCCCCGACATTCGATTCCCTCTCAAAGCTTTACTGGCGTGTTGAATGCGTTAGGCGCCGTACGACAATTCAAAGTGGTCAGCCTCTGTATAATTGAGTGTTTTTATTCTGCCAAATGAGTATGGTATCAATTGAGTGCCTTGTGGAAAATGGAAGGATTGGTCAGTCTCAGCAAATATCGAAGCGGGATTCGAAAAGCAAGCCTTGCGTGTAGCAGTGCGCCACTTTGTATACCACCACACCCTCAAGATAAGGAACGACTCCACTTTTGATGAAAATTTCGTTGAGAACGTAGTTTTACGAATGGTTAGAAGAAAAAACAGCAAGTGCCTTTGTGTCCTCGGAAGCCTTGAAAATTCCATCCGATTCCTTTGATGTTTGAGATTTTATTTTGGAAACGGTTGGTTTGTCCTGAAGCTTGAAGAGTACTGCAAATGCAAAAGCAAAACAGTCGCCGTGGTACCTGTCGTGACAAGGTGCTTTCTGCTGCTCACATCGGCGTTCCCGCACCCAGGCCCCACTAGAGCGGGGATATGGATGCCCACCCATCCCTAAGGGAACACGTCGCGCCGAACAGTGCTGAACTGGGACGATCATGCT